>MU191717.1:0-22404 GCA_016904865.1 Pissodes strobi
GCATACAGGTGTTAAGTCATCTAGGTGCTTTATTTAGTGATTAGGAGTTTGTATTACCTAAATAATGTAACATTTTGTTGAATTATTTGAAATAAATTAAACTTGAATAAGCTGTTTTAAACAGTCGCAACACTTTTCCTAACTTAGGTAACTGGTTTGACATCTTAGAACTTAAAACTTAAAACACAAATATTCATTAAAGGAATAAAAAGTAGTCGATAATAAAATTTATTTAATTTTTACCTTAAAAGCTTCATATCCCAGAAGTTTTATACTATCCGGTAGTACATTATAAAACTTTATTGGCCAGTAACCAGGGTCAGTTTGATACCTCCTTAACCTTCAGTAAGCAGGAATTAAATTTATTTTGATCCTCGTTTCATAACCATGAAAGTCCTCTTGACGCCGTTCTTCGCAGGATAAAAAGAAGGTTATCATATATGTACTGGTATGGAGGGTCTAGAGACTAGGTTATTGATGATTCTGACTACTTTTCTATGCAATGCAAAAACTCTGCAAGTCTGCTGAGTGTCCCCAGTCTCCCCAGACACGCAGTGCATACACAAGGTGCGGGTGAAAGATAGCATGGTATGATGTCAGTAGAATATTGTGTGAAACATTTTTTGCGAGGTTTCCTTAGTATATACAGTCCTTTTACTAGCTTTTTGTTCAAGTTTTCAATATGAACATTCCATCTCGGTTTTAAGTCTAGATTCACTCCAAGAAACTCGACGTCTGTTACCTCCTCATTCACGTTACCAGTGTCATGCAAAGAAATCATCATCATATATGCTCTTGTACAAGCTTAAACCCAGATGTTGAGTAAATAAGTAAATGGTCTTGAGGTGATTCTGGTACAATTCGAAGCACTTGCGACGGAATAGAAGAGCGCAGCTTTGCAACAGACACCATCTACAAGTTGCATTTTAATGTCGTAATCTCATCTAGTGTTAAGCATTGATTGTTTACTCTGTACTGCTATTCATTTTTTCGTGCATATTTTACGAAATGTATGGACGCTCTCGATTTCATAATTATACTAAATCCTTTGTGCGGAATTTGGCATTTAAAAACTATTACATTTTTTTCTTTTTAGGCTAACTAAACCAAGTGCTCCGCCCATGGTACCTCCTCGGGTGAGCCCCAGCAACCAATCGAAGAAATTAACCAATCAAAGATCTGAAGGAGACTGCGCTCCACTCACAGAAGATAAGGCGTCCTTTGCTAATTTTAACAGGTTTGAACAGTATGAGAACGTGCAGGAGGATTCAATATTTCCAGGTATGAGAATCGTGAAGTAATTCCCTAATTGTATTGAATTCTACTAGGCAAGAGCTAAATCAATATTTTCGTGTTTTTTTGGTCATAATTATGTACATAGAGCCGAATAGAATCGATGGCTCTAGAGAGACCAAATGAATCATATAAAAATCCCCGAGAATCTGGAAGGAATACAAATGCTTCTGCTATTTCTGTCGAGTTGCATTTTTATTTTGTAGTGATTGAGTTGAAAACAAGGATGCCATAGTGTGGCACTGGCATTGTGTCCTCTTGTAATGTAATTATGACACGTCCAAAAATATTTTTAGGTGACATGTATGAAGCGGAAAGAAAGAAGTTATTTGCAAAGTTGTTCGCACAAGATGGGACCGAGGATGCTCCGAAGAAACACGGGGCATTCGAAGTGTACAGGTGAGTAAATTACAGTTTCTGTTAATATGGTCAGTTTTTAAAATATTGGTATGATACCTCCTTCTTTAAAATCATTTGTCCATGTAATTAACTTGAATATGAGCAATGTTTGCAGCCAAAATATATAGGAAAAGAAACTGCTTTGTTGTTAACTTTATAATAATAATAGTAATACTAATAATAACTTTATTTCTTGCATTTAATGGTATTACAAAGTATTTAAAATTATACATCATAGAACACATAATTAAGAAACATCTTAGTCCCTAACCTATTTAACCTAACCCTCATAGATATGGTGCAGAACTGCTTTCAAAGAGAAAATTCCTTCGAAGAGTAGCAGGTCTTTTGTAGTAGCATGTTTTTGACTTTAAGCCTAATCGTTTTCAGGTTAGGTGATGATTTAATCTCATTACTCAAAAAATTCAAATATTTACATGCATTAAAAAGAATACTTTTTGGCAGAGTGCTGTTCTATGCTTACCTTGCAGCAGGTGGTACCTTTTCCTGGTATTATGGTAATGATCATAGCCTACTGATCGAAGAAGCAGCTGGCTTTTATAAGCATAGATGCAGCTGATAGCTCTTTTTTGAAACAGTAAAACTCTTCTACTGTGGCTACCAGCTCCCCTTGGCTACAGTAGTTGGAGTACTATAGCCAAGAAAATTAAGGGTCTAGCAATTACTTCTTATATGATTGCATATTATTTTAGTGTTAAAAACTGGACAAAGCGCATCAACACTATCCTGACGAATCGTTTACCAGGGTACACATAAATTCTGCCTGGTACTTTATATGTATGTATAGGAGATTCGTATCGTCGGAAGACGATACAAGGAACGTACCGGGATCACTCCTATCCAGGTAGTTGAATATATCATTTATATATACCACGAGAAACAGTGGGTCCAGCACCGAACCCTGAGGTACACGCTGTTTTATTTTTATGGGCAGACTCTTACTGTCATTGATGATGACCTGTTGAAATCGGTTGTTGAGTTATGAAGCAAAAAGTGATAATGTTTGTTTCGTATCCCATATCTTGTTAGTTTGGTCAACAAAAGTTGATGATGCACAGTGTCAAAAGCCCAACAGTTTAACTGATCCTTCAAATTTATTTCATATGTTTTTGAGATACTTGATACAAGGCTGATGGCCCGATAGTTACTATAGCTGTTTGAATCACCTTTCTTAAAAATAGGAACGACTGTTGCTAGTTTTAATTTACTGGGAAAATCTCCTTCATACGATAAATTGATTCAGAATGTTACTACTTCACCGAAGGGAGAACTTGCATAATTTTAGAATGTTGTTAGAAATTCCATCTTGCCTACTGGAATTCGAATTTTTTAATCGATTAATCAACGATATAACATCATAGACACAGACACGAGATTTACAAAATGAGTTTTCACTGTAGGGAATATTGCAGCTCAAAAAAATCCAAAATCTGGATTATCTTGTGCAGAACAACCAGTAAAGCATTTGTTGAAATTATTTTCAAATAGCTTCATCCTCCAGTTTTTCACCATCACATCCATACATTTCTATTGGTTTTCTCTGTTGGAGGTTATTAATTATCTGCCACATAGTTGGTAGTAAACTGGGGATTTTCTGTATAGACACCCTTCGTGTGCTCAGAAATGTTTCTGTGAAGTTTCAAACTTGTGCTGCAATAATTATACCTTAAATTTATGCTATTGTTCTTGTACTTCTTATTCAGAGTGTATTAGCATAACCTAAATTCCTGTACTTTTAAATCATAAAAAATTAGATTGAAATATGTAGTGCGTTTCACCTTGTTGTGTTAGCCAAATTTTAATAATTTTTAGAATATATAGCCCGTTTCACCCAACATATTCATCAAATAATCATGTCTTGCTCAAAGTGTGAAGTCGTTCTAAATGAAAAAAATATTAAATACGAAATAATATGCGACTTTTGTAAAGCTGAGTTCTGTCTTGCTCGTTCCAAGTTCACAACTTCTGAAGCCCAAGTGACCCAGATGAATTCCAGGGTTATGTTGTATGCCTGCGGCGCATGTGCAATCTCGGTTAAGAACCAAAGTAGTGAACTAGCCAAGGGTGTTGGAGCGCTGAACTCCCAGGTGCAAAAAGCTTTTGAGTCTCTTAATAACAATCTCGCAGAAATTTGAGACTCTTAACGTCTCCCTCGTGAGTAAATTAGCTGTTCAAGAGGATTACATTTTCAATTGGCTTGGTTGGCTTGAAAAAGGATATCCAGTAGGTATCCTCAGGAGTCACTAAACAAATTGACTTGCTTAAAGCCGATTTCTACAACCAAGAAACGTCACATGTCAAAGAAATAAAGCGATGCATTGGGAAACTCAGCGAAACCAAAACCACAACTGTACTGCCTTCTGATGAGCCTCCGAATTCTTATGTGACAAGGCTGAACAATCTTGATAAGAAAAACAGAGAATTACTTGACAGAATTGTTAATCTGGAAAAGAAACGCCAGCTTATTAAAAAGTCAATAACGCCAAAACCAAGCAAGTCCGTGCAAGTTTTGACTGCGGTACCATCTAGGATACCACTGTCGGTGCAGCCTATCTCTGTGCCTGACTTAAAAGCAAGTCAAAGAACCAACCAGCTGGCTAACGATCAACAGTTCACCAGTACATCTCGGAACCCGGTTGCTGCATTAGCTCGCAATGGTGCTAAACCAATTATTGTGGGTACTGGAACTGGTGGGTCACTCACAACTGCTGAGAGACGTCAATGGCTGTATATTGACAGGTGTAATCCCATAACATCAGAAGAACAAATATTAAATTATATGAAGAATCAGCTGGAGATTCTTGACTTAAAATGTTTCTTATTAGATAGAAATGAAGATGTTGCCTCCTTTAAAATAGCTGTTAAACAGTCACTTTTAAATGGTTTGCTCGAGCCCAACCTTTGGCCAGCAGGTACTGCTGTTAAGGAATTTCGTCCTCGTCCTCGACGCACTCTCAGACAATTCACCTTAAATTTTCGACAAACACCATTGAAGCAACAAACCTCTAGACTATATAACCATTATTTATCAGAATGTTAGAGGCCTGAAAACTAAGCTTAAAGAGTTCTTCTGTTCTGTCCAAGCAGAACCATATTTCGTAATTACTGTAACGGAAACCTGATTGGATTCTGACGTAAGTGACAGTGAATTTTTGAATTCTCGATATGTGGTTTATAGAACTGACAGGAACTCTTGCATTAGCACAAAAAGCCGCAGAGGCGGTGTCTTTCTAGCAGTGAACATTAACCTCAAATCACATCGCTTAGCTATTGGAAGTCCTGCTGTGGAGGAAACCTAGGTGTCAGTTACAATTGGCAATTCAGTATACTGTATAGGCTGTGTGTATATCCCACCTCTGATGGATGTACAGTATTATGATCAGCATTTGAAATCTATTGCTAGTGCCTGCGAAATGTTTAAAAATGTGTTAGTTTTAGGTGACTATAATTTGTCACAAATTACCTAGTGCCAATGTGAAGACTATCCTGAACTTTTACCTGGAAACCTAAAATGTGCTAAGGAGGTATTGTTGTGTGATACCTTTGCGTTTTTGGGCTTAGCTCAAAGCAACGGTATCCGAAATAATAATGACTATTTTATATCTGTGTTTTGCTACTTTTGAGATCGAATCCATTGTAAAGTGTCACGGTTTTGTGGGCTGTGATTTGTATCACCTTGCTTTAGAATTGTCAGGTAGTACAAGCGAGATAAACTACTTAGAGCCTGTAAACAATTTTTACTATGACTTCCATAATACAGATTATACTTTAACAAATAATTATTTTCTTTCGTTTGACTGGCTGTCAATCCTGGATACTGATTTAGAAACCTCAGTCAATAACTTCTATTCTGTTTTCTATAATTGTTTTAATATGTATGTATCTGTTAAGCGACGCCGCTCTGGCGACCGATTTCCTACTTGGTTCTCAAATGATCTGAAGAATTTAATATTTCAGAAAAAAAATAGCTCATAAAAGGTATATACAATCAAAGAGTGATATTGATTACAATGGTTTAGTACTTTACGTCTGCAATGTACCCTTGCCAAGAGTCAAATTTTTCTGGAGCTTTGTTCACTCTCAATCTAACCATAATAGTGTTCCCAAATCTATGAGTCTCAATACCGAAAAAGCTGACAAGGGTATTGATATTTCAAATCTCTTTGCCAAATACTTTTCATCGGTATATAACCCTAAAAGCGCAGCAAAAGTAAGTACTTTCTCTAAGAAGTTTGAGACTATTTCTGGTATTACTATTAGTGCAGTCGAAATAGAAGAATTATTATCACAATTGGATGTAAGTAAGAGTGAAGATCCTGACAGCATTCCGAATAAGGTGCTAAGAATATGTTCTCACTCCCTTTATCTTCCTCTTTATTACTTGTTCTGTAGGTCCATGGATACTGGAGTCTTTCCTGAAGCCTGGAAACTGGAAAGTGGAGGAAACCTGTGTGTTAATTACAATTAGCAATTCAGTATACTGTATAGGCTGTGTGTATATTCCACCTCTGATGGATGTACAGTATTATGATCAGCATCCATAAGTCTGGTAGTAAAAACGACGTCACAAATTACAGACCAATCCGCATTCTCTCTGCGATTCCGAAATTGTGTGAGCATTATGTTGAAAAGATCATGTCAAAATTGTTCCATCAACTCAACAACATGGATTTATTTCTGGGCGATCTGTTGATACCAACTTGTTTCTTTTTACAAACTATATTTATGACTCCTTTGAAAAGGGCGTTGAAACCCATGCTTTGTATATGGATTTCAGCAAAGCCTTTGATAAGGCTTTTCAAGCTATCAAGTTATGTTGTCTCAGGTGTGTTGCTTTCTTGGATGGAATCGTATCTAACTGGGAGAAGGCAGCAGGCCAAAGTTGACGGCCATATATCCCAACAGTTTACTGTTACCTCTGGTGTACCTCAAGGGTCTCATTTGGGTCCCTTATTGTTTGGTCTGTTTATTGATGACTTGGGTGACTTACTGTCATCTAACTTTCTGCTGTACGCCGATGATATGAAGCTCTATAGGCAAGTGTCTTCTGCCAATGATATTGCTGTCCTTCAGAATGATATTAACATTGTTTTTGAATGGTGCAAGCTCAACGACATGTCATTTAATATGGATAAATGCTGGTTTATTAGGTTCAGTAGAATAAAATTAATGATTCCGGCACAGTATTTTATTAATAATGTGGCACTTGGTGAGGTATATGTTGTGTGTGAAAGATCTTGGCGTCTACTTGGACACTAGATTAACGTTTACCGATCACTTTGAGGTAATCATAGCAAGAGCCAACAAAATGTTAGGGTTTATTAAAAGAACTAGTAAAGACTTTAAAAATGTACAAGCAGTAAAAACCTTGTACGTTTCACTTGTAAGATCTATATTGGAGTTCTCTAACATAATTTGGTCACCATACTATCAGATCCACATAAATAGGCTGAAAAACGTGCAGCAAATTTTTTTAAATTTTGCTAGGTATAAACTATTCATTAATAATATAAATCTTTCAAGTGAACAAACTATGTCATATCTGGATATGACATCTCTTGCATGCAGAAGGGAATATTATGTTTCTCATTTAGTGTCCTAAATAGCTTTATTATAAGTCCTGAATGCTTACAGCTTTTTCGATTCCACGTTCCTTGGTGACAGACACGTAGTCAAAGCCTTCTGCATATTTCGCATTGTCGCACCTGGTATTTGTTATTTAGTCCCATAAACAGAATGTCCGCTAATGTAAACAAATATTGTAATAGACTGTTTTTTTGCAATTTCAAAGATAAATTTAAAATCTTAGCCAAACGGGCAATTTTTAGTTAATAGTCTTAGTACCTAAGTATTTATGTAAAACTTGTAAATGTTGCATACGTTAATATATAAATAAATAAATAGTTTTAGATTTATTATCAGGCAACATAATTTTCTTATCATTTTCTTTTCGGTAAAATTGTTTGAGATTTCTTTTGTATAGGTTGCTTAAAGTTTTATATAATGGTTTATATTTTTTATCTTTCTTTAACTGTGAAACATAATTTTTAATAGAAGTAATTCTGGCAGTAGAGAATCTCTATTCCTATTCACAGAAACTGTTTCCTATTTACAGACAAAAAGGACATATTGTTTACTGTACATACACGTTCTTAACGCTCCGCGATTTTTTCGTAGTTTTGCCCGGTAAATATACTGTAAATTTTTGTGATTTTCTCTAGCATTCTTTTGTTCTGCGTGCCCTACCCACTACACTGTTATCGTGTTTTTAGTGTAAACAATAGAACAACGATAGTGATAAGGTCAGCATAAACAATTTTTTTTTGCTCAGATTAGTCTGCATTCCTGGGCCAACGAGTTTGGTGATTTGGAACTTTGCGTTTTGTAAACAACTTCAGGTTCAGCGAATTTTGGGTTTTTTCGTGCTTGACCTGTGCTGTAATTCAGTAGGCTAGGAAGGCAACATGTCCTGCTCAAGGTGTAAAAACTCGCTGACTGAAAGGGAAATCAAATACAAAATAAATTGTGATTTTTACGACTCAGCTTTCTGCACATCATGCTCAAAGCTCTCAACATCCGAGGCTTAGGTCACGCAGATGAAATCGAGAATCATGATCTTCGCCTGCGCCGCATGCGCTATACCCATTACTGAATATAAGAATGATCTTGCGACTCAGCGGTACTCACCGTCGTAGTCTTGATCTTGATGCCCTTAGTAGCAAAATTACGGCATCATTTATTTCCCTGCTGCATAAAGAAATTATTGCGAAACTAAATAATGATCTGATTACTGAACGTTCGCTGAACAAAACCGAAATTCTTAAAATTAGTGATCAGCTACAAAAAAACGCTTAGAAATGATGTCAATGCTGTTGCTAAATCTACCTCGGACCTCAAAAAACACCTCAAGGACTCTAATACGGCTGCAAACAACTCAACTGCTGATATCCTGGATCACGATAAAAGAATTGTCGAGCTGGAACTTGTGAATAGGGGTCTCATAAGCAGGATTGGTACGTTGGAGGATGAAATAAAAGCTCTGAAAACCCTTGTCACAGGGACTCCATCAAATTTACTCCTTGCAGGTTCTGACATTGTGGCAGAGCACAGGAGGTCTAGCGTTAGGGTTGATAATCCTGTTCAACAGCGATCAGCATCATTGAACAGTAATAACAAACAGCTTGTCGGTCACTCAGGCAATCATCGTGACCCAGGGATAAATTCAAGTAATTCCTCTGTGCGTCACCCAAAACATAGTGACAAACAACTGGTTATTGGCACTGGTCTTACCAATACGAACCTAACTACCGGAGAGAGAAGACAATGGTTGTACCTGGGCAGATGCAACCCCTGTACCACCACAGAGCAAGTTATCGATTATGTGTAAACCAAACTCTGCATAAGTGATGTTAAGTGCCATATACTTGATAAAAATGAGGATGTGGCCTCCTTCAAGATTGGCGTTAAAGAATCTATCCTGAAAGGATTGCTGAAACCTGGCCTTTGGCCCGAAGGCACCGCTTTTCCGCATAATTTTCAGCCAAGACAAGCAGCGCAGCTCAACCATTAGTACCTTCCACTATATTTTACCAAAATGCAAGAGGGCTAACAACCAAGCTGAAAGACCTGTCCTGCTCTGCTCAAACCGAATCATATTCTGTAATAACCTTAACTGAGACTTGGCTTGATCCTACAATTAATGATGCTGAACTTCTGGACTCTCGTTACGTCATGTATAGAACTGACAGAAACTCTACAAACAGTGATAAAAGTCGCGGAGGTGGAGTGCTCATCGCAGTGAACAAATCCAAATCAATTATTTTAGGATTTAGCAACAGCGCCGTCGAAGAAATATGGGTGTCTGTGTCGATTGGAAATGCCACATACTGTACGGGTTGCGTTTACATTCCCCCTCTTATGGACGTGTCAATCTGCGAGGCCCACCTTCGGTCAGCTTCAACTGCCTGTGAGCTGTTCGCGCGTGTCATTGTGGTGGGTGACTACAACTTGGTTTTTAGGCCGTCCGTTAACTTTCCACAGTGGTTTTCTAAGGAACTTAAAAGTTTAATATTTCAAAAGAAGATTGCGCACAAAACATAAACAGGCTAATACTGAGGCGGACTATAACCACTTCAGCCACCTACGGAGGCAATGGCAACAGCTGTCCAAGCGTTGCTTTGAACTCTTTAAAAGTGGAGCTGAGAATTCTATAAATAATGATCCTAAGAAGTTTTGGAACTTTGTTCACTTTAAATCAGGTTCTGGTACTGTGTCTCAAGTTATGCATCTTGAAGATGCTACAGCTGACCAGGGCAATGAATAGGGTTTTTTTCCTCTGTGTATAATCTACAGTGGAACCAGGTGAGGTAGTAAGTACACATGACAACCTTACTGCAATCCATGTTAGTACCGTTGAAATCGAAAGAGCATTAGATTCCCTTGATCCGAATAAGGGCAAAGGCCCTGATGGCATCCCCAACAGAGTTTTCAGGTTCTGCTACCATACTCTCTACATACTCTCTACCACCCTTTGTATCTCATATTTAACCAGTCTCTAAAGTCTGGCTCTTTTCCCGAGGTCTGGAAGGTTTCGTACGTTGCCCCCATTCATAAGGGGCGCGCGAGAAACAATGTCAAAACTACAGACCAATAAGTATATTGTCAGCAATTCCAAAACACTGCGTCATTGCAGTATTATCGGCCCATTTCCAAGAAAAGATATTATCTAGACAGCATGGCTTCACCCTTGGTCGCTCTGCTGATACAAACCTATATCTATTTATTTACTAATACCATATTTCAAAATTTTAATAAAGGGCTTGAAACATGCCATATATACAGATTTCAGCAAAGCCTTCGACAAGGTCAACCACTCTGCTGCTATCGAAGCTTTCCTATTATGGTTTTTCTGGTATCCTATTATCCTACTGAGCTGGGTGGCTTCCTATCTGTCTGACAGATAGCAACAAGTAAAAATTGATGGTCATTTGTCCAATCCCTTTGCTGTAACATCCGGGATTCCCCAAAGTTCTCATCTTGGTCCCCTCTTATTTATTCTATTCATAAGTAACCTCGGTACTTTACTCACTTGCGAATTCTTAATGTTTGCGGACGACCTAAAACTTTTTACCAAAATTGAACATTTCAATGACATGTTAAAATTCCAGAGAGATATTGATATTGTCTTCTCATGGAGCCAGGCGAATGACATGACCTTAAATGCAAATTTATGAGATTTAGCCGGCAGTTAACTAGGCAGCCGGCTTAATACTCCATCAACAATATTATTCTTGAAGAGGTTAGTGTCATCAAAGGCTTGGGAGTTTATCTAGATACTGAACTGTCCTTCCACTCTTACTAACCGTATGTTGGAATTTGTTAGGAGGACATGTAAGGATTTTAGGAATGTGTTCGCACTTAAGACATTATATGTATCGTTTGTTAGGTCTACACTCGAGTTTCGAAGTATTGTTTGGTGTCCTTAACATCAAATACATATTGACAGGTTAAACAGCATACAGAGCAAATTTCTAAAATTTTGCGGTCACACTCTTGCAAGGTCGTGTATAGCTCTCACCAATGATCTGACTATGTCTTATCTTAATTTAAGTACATTGACAGGTAGAATGGTGTATTACGATGTGTGCTTTGCATACAAGGTTTTAAATAACACCATAAAGAGCCCTGAGTGCCTTGCAACCTTTAATATTCACGTTCTGGCTCGCCACACTCGCGGTCAAGCCCTTCTACATGTTCCTTACTGTAGAACGTCTTATTTACTTCATTGTCCAGTCAATAGAATCTCTACCAATGTCAATAAATATTGTGCTGAACTTGATTATTTTAATTTTTCTACTGTGAATAAATTTAAACGGGCGGCCAAGTTAACTGTATTCTCATAATGCTACACATGGTTAAGTTGTTGTATTGGATTTATGCTTAAATCACTAGCTTTAGTCACATGTGTACTCTGTAAAATGTATCTCACGTGAATAAATAAATAAATAAAGGAGAAATATTTTTTAAAGGAAGGCACATTTCAAAGTAATAACAAATAGTATCGGCAAAAGAGTAAAATGTTAAATGAAGATGCGTATGGACATTTGACAACGATTTAGAATCAATCATTGCGTTTCAGAATGTGTTAATACTGCTCGTAGAGCACTGGCATCTAGCCGGACCGTTCAAGATTCCATCATTCGAACATAATGTTGCGCATGCATATTTGCGTAAAAACGCCAACGTTATTATTGTTGTAATATGTTTTGAAAGGTGGACAATGGAATATATTCACGAAAACACATGCAAGCTGCTGTATATTCACTATAATACAGCTCTTAACCCAATTTTTTTTTAGCAATCAAGCCATTGTCGTCGTTTGTTACAATAAAAAGAAATAGTTACGGCTGCTAGAAATCAGTAGCGTGCCTTGAATGTATATTTTGTTTTTTGATTGTGAGGTGAGTTTATAGTTTATAGTTCAATTCAATTTTCTAGATTTTGTATATATGGGCAAAGTTGTACAGCAAAAAACTGTAGGAACAAACGAATAAACTGCAATAAAAGCTTTTTTCTTCAAACGTCAGTAAATCCGTCATTACTGACCGTGAAGTTTCGTTTTTCCTCCGCCGAAGCTTTACTTGTCACTTTTCCGCCGGCGGAGGTAAAAGTGTTGTCATAGCAACATAGATACAGCCTTAGCCAACAATACAAATAGACCACAAAATAAGCGTCAACAACTCATGATTTATTAAACTACAATTGGTATTTATCACTCAATTTGTGGCTGCATTTCTAAAAATCACTAATTTAGGAATATTGGTTATTATTTAATCGAACTTACTCAATAACTGCTTATCAATACGGAATTAAAACGCAATCGGAGACGCAATCTTAAAAAATAATTATTGTTGACAGTGTCCACTGACAGCTTTATGTTACATTACTATAGCAACAACCTGTGCCTATTCACCGACACCGGTCTAAGCCGCCTTGCGAACCCACTTATCTTTAATAATAATTAGATATTATTACTTTTAAAAAGAGATGTTTTTGCATTAATTTGTCGACATTTGAAGAAAAAACAGCATATTTTATTTGGAGGAAAAGTTACTTTTCATGGCTTGCTCAGTATTACCAGCGCGCCATGAAAAGTATCACTTTTCCTCCATATAAAATAATATATTATTTTCGGTTTCCCAGATATCCTATTAGGTATGTATATGGGATACAATTTAAAAAATACTATTTAAGAGTCAATACCTACTTATTTAGATTTAGGACGGTCAGTTTAAACAGGAAAATATAATTAAGAGTTTAGAGTCAATATTTAAAATTTATGGGGAACTCGAATACCGTAAGAGATGCAGTGTCGGTCACATTAGGGCAAAATTGCGCATTCAGGTGCCTAACAATATGCCATTTAGAAAGTTTTAAAATTCCGAGAATTTCCGGAGATATCCGGAAAAAACCGAAATATTCAAATAGTATATTATTTTATATGGAGGAAAGGTGATACTTTTCATGGCGCGCTCGTGTTTAACAGCCGAACGGAGTGAAGCTGGTAATAGAGAGCAAGCCATGAAAAGTAACTTTTCCTCCACATAAAATATGCTGTTTTTTCTTCAAATGTCGACAAATTAATGCAAAAATATCTCTTTTTAATAGTAATAATAATAATTATTATCAAAGATAAGTTGGTTTGCAAGGCAGCTTAGACCGTATTGATAAGCAGTTATTGAGTAAGTTCGATTAAATAATAACCAATTTGTTCCTAAATTAGTGATTTTTAAAAATGCAGTGCACAAATTGAGTGATAAATACAAATTTTAGTTTAATAATTCTTGAGTTGTTGATGCTTGCTTTGTTGTTTGTTTGTATCTATGTTGCTATGGTAACACTTTTACCTCCGCCGGCGGAAAAGTGAAAAGTAAAGCTCCGGCGGAGGAAAAATGAAACTTCACGGTCGCCTACACAATCGAGTAATGACGGATTTACTGACGTTTGAAGAAAAAATTATTTTTTTTTCATGAGCTTATTATTTCAAGACGAATATCAAATTGGATTGCACTTTTACATTGCCATTTTTCTCGCTCTATCCAATGATGAAATCCAGTTTGGAATCCGACGTCTCGTCATTAAGGGGTCGTCATCAACTTTCTTTTTTTAAATACGACTTTTTTTATCCTTTGTCACATGACATTTTCCTTATTAATATGAATATGTTTTTATTTTCCTTTTCATATTTAAAAAAAAAATTTTTGGAAGTTACTTATTTTGCTTTGGAGTAATTTCATGTTTGTTACTTTTGAAATTTTTAAATTCTATAAAAATGTTTTATTTTTTTTTCTGCGGTAAGTAAAAAATCAAAACTTTTATTTTTAACAAAATAAAAAAATAATAAAATTAAACAGGTTCAATTATTTTTTACCCCAATGCAAAATAAATAATTAAAAAAAAAAATTAAAAAAAAACAAAATTTGTAAGCTCACTAAAGAATACGCTTATTTAGACAAATATTATTTCTATTAAACCCTGAAACTACAATAATTAACGTTTTTATAATTTAAATCGAGAAATATATTCCGGAACGAAAATATTGTTTTCTATAGCCGAACCGTGATATCAGATTAATTCCATTTTCTTGGACCTGTCGCTCGTTATCGGATTACGCAACCTGAGTAAGCAAAATCGGTTCTTTACTTTCTTTTCGAAGGCAGGTGCGTTACACTCGGCCATGCTACCAAGTTTCCGTCCCGGAAATCTTCCCACCCTTGGATGCCTTGAACCTTGTTAGTCCTGTAAACAAATCATGATTAAACCAACGCTCTACTTTAGCAGCAATGACGTATCTCAATTGTTGGTCAGATACAAGATCGGCAAAGTCAGTCGTCAGCGTCGACAACCTCATTCTCTGATTCTGCGTTACTACTGCTTTCGTAAGCAGCCGTGAATATTTTCATTTTGTCAGCTGACCAAATACCCTGGTACGTTTTGCGCGCACGTCGTGAGCCTGGCAGGTCTTCCACTACATATCTATCATCATCAAGTACTTTTTTGACTACATAGGGTCCACTAAAGTTTGGTACCAGCTTTTTACTTTTGCCATCATTGGCTACATTTGTTCTACGTATAAGAACAAGATCCCCTATGCCGTAACCATTACTTTTCTTACGCTTTGCACCAAAATATGCCTTCTGCTTATCTTGTGCACGTCGTATCAGTTCACTGGTTTCCTGTCTGACCTCTTAAACGTGTTTATTAGCTTCGTCAGCTGCATCAGTTACAACATTACTTAAAAATGAATCGTTCATAGCTCTGGGACGATATTCGAAATACAATTCACTATAGGACTTCTCCTTGTGCTTACATTCGACACGGTGTTGATGTTAAAAGCTATGTGGTCTAGTGTTGTGTCCCATTTTGTTTCATCATCATAACTAGACGCTATGGCGTTAAGTAGTATTCTGTTATAACGTTCCACTTGCCCGTTGGCACGTGGGGTTGCAGTAGCATTTAGTACAAGTTTTATTCCTAATTCTTTGGTAAAATTATTGAATGAACTACTCGTAAAAGCAGAGCCTCTATCAGCAATAATTCGGCGTGGTACTCCGAATGTTTTAAAAATGTTCTCCAGGAAGTCAATTACAGGTTTGGCCTGTGTAATCTTCACAGATCTGGCAACCAAAAACTTTGTAAGAGCACAAATGGCGACTATTAGGTAACAGTTCCCCTTTTGTACTATTGATGAAGGGATCCAAGTGGTCAAATGTATAGTATCCAGTGGCACTGTTACTTTCTCTATTGGATGCATGTATCCCTCTTGTTTGCCAGATTTCGCTTTATTGTAGGCGCATGCCAAACATGCAGAGGTATATCGAGAACGTATTTTCTCATCCTCGGGAACCAGTAATTTGTACTAATGCTCTCCAAAGTTTTATCGGTAGCAAAATGTCCTCTGTTGTCATGATGATACGTGGTTACCACTCGTCTTGCTGCTTTGGGAACGTACCATCTTTGCCCATCAGGTAATTTCCTATATAATTTGTGGTTTTTAATTACATAGTCTTTATGAATTTGTTTTTCTTCAGTATCGGCTGGTTTCCTCGCTAGCACTTCGAGAAGGTACTTGCAGCGTTGATCCACTATCTGAACAGCTAAAATCCAATCATCTTTTGTAATATCCACTTGCAATATGTCTAAAGTGTCGGACTGGGTAGGGCCTTCAACAGGATTGCGACTTAAAGCATCAACATGTACCATTTTAGTTCCTGGTCGATATTTTACTGCAAACTTGAATTCCTGGGTAACCAACCACCATCGTGCAATTCTTGGTATTACGTTTGACATTGCGGTTCTCAGTGCGTTGCAATCTGTGATTACTTTAAACTCGATCTCAAGTAAATAAACTCGAAACCTTTGAAGTGTGTTGACAACTGCCAATGCCTCCAGCTCGTACGAATGATAACGTTCTTCTTCCTTAGTAGTTTGGCGACTGAAATATTGCACTGGTCTCACTCTACCATCTTCTTGTTTCTGCAGTAAAATTCCACCAAGGCATCCGTATGAACTTCGGTTTCAACTTTTGGGTCATAGATGGCAAGTACTGGTCTAACCGTTAGAATGTTCTTTAGTGTTTCAAATGCATCCACTTGATCCTTTTCCCACTTAAATAATACATATTTTTTTGTTAAAGAAGTTAAAGGTCGTGCAATTTGGGCAAACGATTTCACGTATTTTTTAAAATAATTGCAAAGGCCAACAAACTGTCGAACATTGTGTACATTCCTGGGCGTTGGAAAATCTTTCATTGCCTTGATTTTTATAGTACCGGGCCGTGTACCACAAGCACTAATTTCGTGACCAAGGTAGTCAATATTGGTTTGAAAAAATTTACACTTTTCCGATCGCAAATTAACTCCAGATTTTCGAAAGGTTTCTAGTACATCTGCTAAGGCAATCAAGCCAGAACTAAAACTCGTAGATGGCACTAAAACGTCGTCCATATAGGTCATTGCATTGCCGTAGAAAATCTCATGGTACCTAAGACTGTATTAATGGTCATTTGAAACAATGCCGGGGCGCTTACCAAACCGAAAGGCATTCGCAGATACTCATATTGGCCGTCAGGAGTGACAAAAGCCGTTTTCTGCCTTAACTCCTCTGCCATGGGAATTTGGTGGTATCCGCTTGCCATATCTAAAGTGGTAAAGAACTTGCAGCCTTTTATCACCTCAAGGTGATCATCGACACGCGGCAAAGGATAACTATCCTTTACCGTTTTTGCGTTTAAGGCCCGAAAATCTATGCACATTCTTGTTTCGTTATTTTTCTTTGTGACCAAAATAATGGGGCTAGCATATGGTGAACTAGATTCCTGGATTATGTCAGCAGATAAAAGACCATTTATTATTTCGCGTAGCTTTTCTCGTTCGTTATATGACAGACGATAAGGTTTGTACATCACTGGTTTTTGATCGGTCAAATGTATAGATAGCCATTTCTACCCCCTCTATTTTTCCAAATTCTCGAATATTTTGGGCGTAACAGTCACGATATTTATTTAATAATAACAAAAGTTTTTGAACATCACTTGGTGATAAATCACTAGAAGTCTGCTTTTTTAGGTCATCTAACTCAAATTTAGGCAAATCTACTAAATTTATTTTGTTTATGCTAACTTGTTCATCGGCGTCCTCGCCCTTGCATGGAACACCTCGTACAACGATCTTATCTTCATCAAAGACTAGCGTATTCTCGTACATATTCAGAATCGGAATTTTGGCAACACTGGTTGAGGTTACACAGCTAGGAATCACATACTCCTTAGAAGGTTGGAAAGACTGGCGTTTGTCAACAAAAACATCACTATCATATTTATCAGTCGTGAAACATGTCACAAATCCTACATGATGGGATGAGATTTCAACCTTCTGTTTGGTTCTAAGCGTGATCTTCCTAGGAAATTCATCAATTTCAGGAAGATCCGTAATTTCCATAGTAAATAGCCGTGCACTGCCATTTTTTACAACTGTTATTGCCTCTGGATTGCTTAAAACTGATCTTCCAATCAATATAGGCTTAGTCTATGATCCGCCACTATGTGCACAGACACGTCGGAATTGAAAGGGTCCACCTTTAGAGTCACTTTAGAGATACCCAAGACCTTTGACGTACCTCCACCGTAACCATTTAAGCATACTTCGCTATTAGACCAGCTTATTCCTGCAATTTTGGCATCGGTTTCTCTTATTGTGACTACTTCATACCCAGAGTCGATAAATCCCTTAAACACATCTCCATTTATCAAGCAGTCCACGTAGTAGCCCGCCATATTGCTTTTCTTTGGAGTATCACACATTAATGTTTTGTGCTCGTTGGATTTAGAACGATTGTTTTTGTTGCTAAAACATTTCTCTACAGAATGTCCTAATTTCTTGCAGAGAGAACACACTAATCTCGGTTTGGGACAATGAATTTGCATATGACCGAATTCACCATAGTTGTAACATTTACCCATTGTCTTTTATCTAGAATCTAATTTTGGATAGTTATCTTTTGGGTATTCTGATATATTCCTTTCTTGTTTTTGTGAAGAACTTTGTTTTGCGTATGGATATGCGCATTGGTATCTAGTATTGTCCAAAGTTGATAAATACTCCCGATAGAGGTCCTCCGGTCACATACCTTCCAACTTTAGCTCCAGACTGAATAGTCTTGTCGGTAATACCATCTATTAACATGGCGACTGCATTTTTCCAGTAATTTGACACTGCCTTAGCAACTGATGTTTTGCAAAGTAATACTCTGTCCAGGTTTCCTCGTGATTTTTATTTCTGTATATGAGATTTTTAAGGTTTATTGGAAAGTCCTGATGGTCTGGAAAAGTTTGGATAAGCAACTGCTTCCATTGGTCCCAAGAATGTCTATATTCATCCAAATTAACGTACCATGTTTTTGCTAAACCCGCTAATCTACTCTGCATATGATAGATTATAATATTTTCGTTCTACTGATTTGTGTGCGCAAGCTGGTCTATTTTATCTAACCATCGTACACAGCTTTCATTTTCATTTGCCGGGTTAAATTCAGGGATGCAGATAGGGTTAACGGTTAATTTTGTATAATTTTTGTCAATGTCGTTGTGTAAAAGTTGGTTCACAAGGTCTTCTAACTGGTCAATTCGCTGCTGTTGCTGAGATTCTGCTGTAGTTTTACGAGAGCTATTACCCAAAGGAGGAGTGCGCGCAACGTCTGCGTCACACACAATAGAGCGGCGTGACTGCGTTGTGCTTGTGCGGTATGATTCACGCTTTACTGGGCTCGTTAGCCGCCTACTTTGATTACTAGCTAGCATCTGAGACAATAGCGACATCATGAATATTTTCAAAGGGCTCTTGAATAGACGTAGCAGTCTAGGCTGTTCGTGTACTTCTGCTAAAACAGATTTACTGACATTTCATCTCGCAGGTCGCTTTTTCTGCCTAGCATGTCTAGCGTGCTCGCCCTTTTTCTGGATCTTTTATTCCTTCCCATTTTTTTCGCCACTAATCACTATATTCACTTAACAATTATTCTTATTACGTACACCTAACTACTAACTAATGCTTCGCCCCGTAAACTAGGCGTAAACAACAAAATGCACTAGTTTTTAAAAGTTGTTAAACCGAATAGCTACCAAGCTACACTATTTCCTTTATCCATTAAAAACATGCACATACGTCTCTTCGAATAGAGCGCGAAAATCCCGCCGCTGCACTGTAAGCTCACTAAAGAATACGCTTATTTAGACAAATAATATTTCTATTAAGCTCTGAATCTACAATAATTAACGTATTTATAATTTAATTCGAGAAATATATTCCGGAACGAAAATATTGTTTTCTATGGGCGAACCGTGATATCAGACTAATTCCATTTTTTTGTACCTATCGCTCGTTATCGGATTACGCAACCTGAGCACCGTCTATAGATATTCTAATAAGTCCGCTCACTCGAGCGTGCCGCGGAAAATTTCCCTCCTGCCTGCGCAGATCCCTCGCCCATCGGCTACACGTCAATGTCACGGCTTAGCCGTGACTCAGTTTTCGCAAGTACTTTCGCGATCGGACGGTGTGAATTTATTTTTACGGAATAGTTTTCACACGATTTACGCTATACGCTATTTTTAAGATGGATAAGCGTAGTTTTTCTTATTGTACAGTTGATGACTGTTGTGTAACTACACGTGATCTCTCACTCTTTCTCTCTTATGGAATTGGTAAAGAATTATTTAATTTTTATGAGACGAAGTGGAACTAACCGCAAGTTGATTGGACGACTAACCCAAACTAACCAAATCTATTCAAACTGGTTATAACGTCCCGGAACCGGTTCAAATGACTAAAATAAGTTGAGACTAAGTGAAACTAACCGAAAGTTGATTAGACGACTAACCAAAACTAACCAAATGTATTACAATTGATTATATCGTATCGGAACCGATACCAATATCTCAAGTAAGTTGAGACTAAGTGTAACTATTCGAAAGTTGATTCGACAACTAACCCAAACTAACCAAATCTATTAAAATTGATTATAACCTATCGGAACCGATTGAAATCACTAAAATAAGTCGAGACAAAGTGAAACTAACTGAAAGTTGTTTCGGCGACTAACCCAAACTAACCAAATCTATTGAAATTAATTATAACGTATCGGAACGGGTTCAAATGTCTAAAATAAGTTGAGACCAACTGAAACTAACCGAATGTTGATTCGACGACTAACCAAATCTATTAAAATTAATTATAACCTAGCGGAACCGGTTGAAATCAATAAAATAGGTCGAGACAAAGTGAAACTAACTGAAAGTTGATTCGGCGACTACCCAAACTAACCAAATCTATTAAATTTGATTATAACGTATCGGAACCGGTTCAAATCTCTCAAGTAAGTGAAGACTATGTGAAACTAACCGAAAGTTGATTCGACGACTAACCCAAACTAACCAAATATATTAAAATTAGTTATAGCATATCGGAACCTGATCAAAATAAGTTGAGACTAAGTGAAACTAACCGAAGTTGATTAGACGACTAACCAAAACTAACCAAATGTATTAAAATTGATTATATCGTATTGGAACCGGCTCATATAAATAATATGAGTTGAAACTCGATAAAGAAGTATTGACTTCAATCACGTGTACGGTGCTACCCGCTACGTGCGCTTGTCTTCAGTATCCCAGATTTAGCAAAAATAATCGAAACTAATAATAAATAATCAATCAAGGGCATTGAGACGGGCGCGCTACACGCTTGACCAACCCTGCCTAACACAAAACCAAAATTAACCTCAACCAACAAACATAACCAAAAAAAAAAAACAAAACATGTCTTGTCACCGACGGGAATCGAACCCGGGCCGTAGTATCACAAGCACAAAAGCTGATCCTGAAACGCAACTGCGCATGATTGCAAATAGTTATACCACAGACGCTAGACGCTTGTATAGCAACGCAAGGAATATAAGGAAATGAAATATAGTCAGCAAGAGAAATAATCATGGGACTCAAATCGTCTTCTCGACCTTTTATATAGATTAATGAATAATATCAATTCTTATCAGCTTATTATCACTATCGCTTTGCCTTCCTTTAATAAGTTATATAAAATAATAATTACAGGAATAATAGATATTGGTATTCAGCACAACACAACTATTGACTAACGTAAAACTGTCAAACAGAGAAATGTACCATTTTGATTTAAAATCATATAGAATTAAAGAATAAATCTGGCAACACAGCCTTGTCTACAAACCTGCCCTGCGCCGTCTGCGAGATTTCAGTAAAATCAAAACAATACATTGAAAGTCGGCAGAGAAAAGTAGTAGCAATTACAGCAGATTTGTACAAGTTTTTAGTGATTTTTTATAAAAAAAAAAGTCACGAGTAGCACAGTATACGTGATAGAAGTGACTACTTCATTATCGAGTCTCAACTTATTTTACTTTTTTGAGCCGGTTCCGATCCGTTTTAATCAATTTTAATAGATTTGGTTAGTTTTGGTTAGTCGTCTAATTAACTTTCAGCTAGTTTCACTAATTCTTAACTTATTTTAGTCATGTCGGTTCCGATACGTTATAATCAATTTAATTGAATAATTCTTGACCGATTCCATAAAAGAGAAAGAGGGAGAGAGAGAGAGTCATATACGTTATCTCTCTTGGCAGACGAAAATTCAAAACGTGTCGTAACATGCATGGCTTTGAAAAATCGCTTTCATGAATTCAAAGAATATCAAAATAGCGTAAAATTTGTGGATTTATAATATTTACCTTCGCCCAAATTATTATGTATATAAGTTGAGTTATATATGAGTATAAGTAAGTTTGATCGCTGTGTTAACCACTAATTAAGAATAAAAAAGAACCCTAGATGGAAAACACTTTTAATGTTTGGGTTAAGATATGGGTGTAGCACGGGTTAGTTGATGTTTTCAAGTTTTTTTTGTTAAAGACGACATCCACTGTGACAACGCATTTGTCATATTAATAACAAAATGTTATAAGATCGATAACTATCGACCGCCGAAAATATCAGGTTAAAATTGTTCCATTGTCGCTATTTTCCTGTTATATTTTGTAATTTGTGTTCGTAATTAGTAGGTATAGTATGTATGTTCTGGGCCCTCCGCCGCGGAGGGATGC
>MU191718.1:0-18452 GCA_016904865.1 Pissodes strobi
GATGTAGGCAGCCGCCGCACGATCCTATAAAACGTAATAAATGTGCGACCCAAGGATCTATAGCGGACTATTCTAGGATCATGCCTCATGACAGGTCAGCCTGAACCAGCGTTTTTTAGGGTGAAGGCTTTTCTGGCTTTCTGAGTTTTGTGACAGGGCTCCTCACAGGCTTGAACAGGCATTTGCAC
Organism: Pissodes strobi; assembly: GCA_016904865.1. Classification (NCBI taxonomy): domain Eukaryota; kingdom Metazoa; phylum Arthropoda; class Insecta; order Coleoptera; family Curculionidae; genus Pissodes; species Pissodes strobi. Next base: position 189 of record MU191718.1, read on the forward strand.
TTGCTGCAGATCGTAGAAGATCCAGAATGCAGGTGGTACTTGATGGACGAAGTATGTTCTTGTCGGCTATCCAGCGTTGGTTGTTACAATAGGAGAAGGGCGCTACTTCGAAAGCTGCGTGCTGAACCCGGAGGACATAAGAAAGATCTAGCTGAAGAAGCTCTGTGCCTTCGCTAGGGGCGGTGAAGCCACCTGGCTGAATTGGTATAGGAGGGGAGGGTGGTCTGGCTGTCGACATGTAAGGGATCTCCCGCCCGCGGTTAAAATTCGTTCATTCATTCAAGGTTTATAACGTCCAAAGAAAGACAAAACCATGGTTCAACTCCAAGATTCAAAAGCCTGAACCTTTCTAGAAACTCGCTTATTTGCAATACTTAATGAGTGCCAATCGTTAATTTCTGAAATTAAAGAAGCATCTTTCTTTTAGGTGTTATATAATTTCCTTAATTGTGTTAGAGAGTAAATTACTGTAAATTGTTCCTGCTGTCAGGGCAACACTGCAAATTCTGGACTGTGTTATGTGGGATATGGCACACGTCTAACTCGGCCTGTAATTTTTCCTAGTGTTTATAGAATCTTTTATTTCTGCTTCTGAGGTGTTCATGATCACAACATTACTAATCTGAAGTCAGAGATTCCTCATTAATTCCTTCAAATTTTTGGTTGGCTTTTCTTGAGGTCTCTTTTAAAGCCATATTTGCTAATTTGCTCGTGTCAACTCTCTTAACGTGCTGGTCCCAATATTTCCTTCTCTTTTCTCTCCCTTATATATTTTGCAAAGTCTTGAATTGAAAACAGCTCCCTGACTTTGTCGTTTTGCCTCCCATGATCCTTAATGATCTCATCTCCACAATCCATGATATGTTTTTTGCCCTAATTTTTGCGTCATAAGTCAGTATTTTTCTGAATGTATCTTCTTGCGTTTAGATGGTTCCTTTGAACCTCTCATACATTTTGTCGCGGTTATTTTGATAATCATATTAAGCTTTCTATCAATCCGATTTAATTTACCTAAAAGCCTTGCAGCTTGTCTTCAAAATCTGCTATAAGTATAGTAACATCATCCTTAATGACCTCATCTCCACAGTCCATGATATATTTTTTGCCCTAATAAGTCAGTATTTTTCTAAATGTTTCTTCTTGCGTTTCGATGGTTCCTTTCAAACTCTCTTACATTTTGTCGCGTTTATTAATAATCATATTAAGCTTTCTATCAATCCGATTTAGTTTAACTAAAAGCCTTTGCAGCTTGTCTTCAGAAACTGCTATAAGTACAGTAACATCATCATCTGCAAATAAATCATGTTGTAACCATAACTCAGCTGACTAAGAAGAGGCTGAGGTTCTTCCTGACGTTTACCAATGTAAATGGGAATTTATCAACTTAAGTAGCTTTAGGTAAGGGCAGTGCAATGATAATTTAATAATCAAGTCCCTATCTCCAGAACTGCAAACAAAGCGAATGATAAGACGCTGAATAACAAATCATGGAAATTCGGAAACTGAATAAAGAGGAGGAAAAATCTAACCTCCATATAGAAATCCAGAAGCAAGTTGTTTAGAATCTCTGAGATGTCATCGATCCTCCAGTATCACTATCAATATCGGTAACAGAAGCGGGCCACGAATTGGGCCCGTTGTGCCCCCAGCCAGGATGCGACCAGCAGAAAGCCCGCATCTCCTTCAGACTAACACGGTGCACTGAATCTGGCTCGATCGGCGTCGCGCCAAGGATTCTGAGTCTTGCCGACGCGAAGGCCGGGCATTCCGTAAGCAGATGGTATGGGGTCTTGTCGTCCTCCATGCACCATCAACACTCCCCCTCCCGTGCAATTCTCAGCAGAGTCAGGTGCCGTCTAAGCCTACAGTGCCCTTGTAGAATCCTACCAGGACCCTGCACTATTTCCTAGGTAGGCACAACAGTCCTCTTGCGAGACTCTTCGCGGGCCCATGTATCATTCCGCCCGACCCTCAGTCCAGGCCTCCAAAGCTCTTTCGCGAAGACTCTGGGCGATCCCCACACAGGGATCAGGCCCCAAGTATCTGCGTGCGGAGCCTTCTCTGGCTAAGGCATCAGCGGCCTCGTTTCCCAATTTAGAAGCAATATTCTTTGAAAACAGTTCGTGAAACTTCGGTCTAGTTGATGCTCTTGCTCTCGTTTTGCCTTAGAAGTGGAGATTTCCATGTCGAGGTCTTGAAAGTGTGTCCTCATTATTTATCGCCTACTAAACATATAATTATTAGTTCGGTTTTCCCTACTCTATAAGCCTCTAGTTTTCGACTCAGCTTATTCGTTATCCAGACTAGCTTTCTGTCATAGCCCTTCTGTAGTTACACCTTTTTCCATGTTCGTCCAAGTTCAGTCTGTTCAGACTTCTAATCTAACATAATAGAAAGCTTTGATGAAGTCGATGCAAAATAATATAGCACGGACTGTCTAAATTTATACTATACTAATATTAGGAACCTCTATTGCCTGCACATGCTAAATAAAGACTAAACTAAACCTTAATTAATTCAATACATGCCTCGTACGTGTGGTCACCTTGATGACACTGACTGATCATTTCTTCGACCTGAGGTTTGATACAGGTGGGACAGCAATGGTTCGGCAAAATTCTTTGTAAATCAGGCGCACAATCTAAAATGGGGCACGCGCCACGGCTACAAATAGACGTGCTATTAATGCAAGAGCAGTTTGTACATTTGTCCAACATGAATTGCATCCCTTCTCGAAAAAATGATCGCTGGATTGGGCACGCATTCTTTGGAAGGAGAATGGCACGTGTACCGTTGCATCTTGGACAGCATTCCCCTGAAAAATTAGTAAGTTACGGTAAATAAAACGATGCTTATAGGGCTAGTTGCATGAGGTCAACTCAAACGTTCAACAGGACAATTAATTAACTTATATTTTACCGAATGTACTACAATGATAAGACTTTATTAAGTGAAGGACTGATAGGGTGCTAAAATTATGAGGTTCTGAAAGTGTGAAAATTATTCGCTATGATGATGGCATACCTGGTAGTGTATACTGCATACTACGATAACACTGCAATACTGGACAGGCTTTCTTGGAACAAGTCAGTTGTCTGTTGCTGCAACGGCATTTTAGACAAGGATCGTCGTCTGAAACCACGTCCCGATCTTCTGCGACTACCTGGCCATTTATTTGACAAACTGCAAAATGAGACAATCAGACTATCAGAATGAATAGGCACAATAAAATACTCTCAAAATGATTATTACTGCTAGATAGAAGATACTTTAACTAAAGACCCACCCATATATTACTAAATTAATGGAATATCTTGCAGAATATTGGACAGGACGTTATTAATATTTCTCTTATGTCTGGTTCCTTTCCATATTGAAGTAACACCTCTTTACAAGGGCGGTGATCAATTGACTTCCTCAAATTATAGGCCTATTTTCTTGCTGTCTACTCTCAACCAAGCTCGTTAAAGGCCTAGGAAAATATCTTCTCTTATCAGTCTTAAATGAACATAATATCCTTCCGCTTATCCATTTATATAATAAAATCTGCTGACCATTGCAACTTTAAGTTCATAGTTGCCTGCGCTGTTTGCTCGTGTTGTTTATAATTGGTCTTGGATGATTACACACTAATATTAGAAGTTAAAATGTTTTAATAGTTTACACATGCCCCCTCCCTAATAACGTTGGATCCCAAAATTATCAAAATTACTTTTTCAAAATATGAATTCTTATGCTTATGCAATGATCGACTCTTTATTCAGGGTTGTCCAGGATATAAACAGTGGCGTCGGGATATAAAATCATGCTCATCTACGGATTAGAAATATTCAAGATCAGTTTTGTTAGGGAAAGCTCACTACTCTAGTAAGGAGTGTTTCCAACAGAACTAAAATGTAATTTTACTATCATTATATCGTTTAATTAATATTAACAAAACTAATTACAATTATCTTTGTCTTTGTTTATTTTGTATACATTGTATATATAAAATGGTGCATGTAATATTTTTGGACAATAAAGTACTTTTCATTATTACCACAATTTATTAATTAAAACTTTTAATCAAATAAGAATTTCTATACATTTCTTGGAATTTCGTGTGGCATATTCTATCTCAATATTTAACTGTTTTAATGATAATGACAGCTTTCACTATGTTGTCCTAATTTTTTTGGCTACGCCCATCGGTTGGGCCACAAAAAAATACTCACCACAAGGCTGTTTCTAACGAACAAAATCGGTAACCGCACCTCTAATTATTTTAATTGATTTCTCGTGATTATATATTTACGTTATTTGTTTTTTTTTTATTTCAAGCATTGTATGCACACTAAATGCATAATTTTAAAGATAAATAAAAAAGTGAGGTGCGTTTTATTTTTGAATTAAAGAAAAAGCCGCAAAAAATCGCTGGGAATATTTTAAAACAAAACAAACTTGATGCATGATAATAAGCAATAAAAATGTGCATATCAACATCACCGCAATCTAACCGCAAAAAATCTCTTATACCTATTGTCCATTGTCTTTTATATGCTTTATTTCAGGAGGAGGTGTTGAGATTTAAAATTAAAATACGATTAATATATTAAAACAACTAGCTTTTGCTTCGTTCTTAGAAGCGAAATTTTTCCACATAAAAAACAATTAAAAGTCACCCTAAATTATCATAACCAACATATAGATGAATGTTGAAAATAACTAATTATGCCTGTTTATTGTTAAAAAACAAGGTCTGCTTCATGCATAACACTTATGCATTTATGATGTACTATAGGGAGATGCACTCCCACAGCAGAGTTTAAAATATGCTCTACATAGGTATAGGTTAGTTTGGGTTAGTTAGTCCCAAAGTTATTATTAATTCTTCACCTACTAACAAAGACAAAAATTGAAAATTAGTTTGCCTGTTTGTCTTTAGAAATAAAACATCTTAGGCTTATTACATTTAATGTCTAGAGGAAAAAAAAAGAAGATGATGCAATAAAAAACTTACAGGATCACGATCAAGACATGATGCACATGAAAGGAAAGAAGAATGATGTAGTAGAAAAGTGACAAGATGATGAGCAACACACGGTGCCTACAAGAGAAAAGGAAAATAATGACCAATATATGACGTCTATAGAAGTAAATGAATATGACATAGTAAAAACTTAAAGGATAAAATTTACACTTTAGACAGTAGAAAACTTAGAAATTGGCAACCAAAATGCAATGACTACAGGAGAAAGGAAAGATCACCTAGTCAACTCCACATTACACTGACAGAATAATAAGGTGACAAACAAGGAATAGAAGTTATCAATATCTAAAATTGATGTGGGTGGGACTTGTTAGTGGAACAATGGATTTTCCACCTCGTGAGCTAGATATGGGCACGCGCTTTAACTACGATTCCGGATAATTCCAGAGTGGAGCCAACGCCCTAAGTCGTGGAGGGACCGAGCGTATAAATTCCTCTGCATAGTCCTAAATGCACTCTCTCTACCAGCGCACCAGTAAGAAGTTCTACACCAGTCTCTCTCCAGTAAAATTCTAAATTCTTATTCCCAGATGCAGTTAAATTCTGCTGGTTTAAAGAATAAAGAAAAATCCAAGTTAATAATATTCCAAATCAAGCTAAAAGCATAAGTATCTATTTTTTTGGCATTCTCAAGTGAATAGTAGCTCAATTAAGTAAAGTAAATATCGAGTTTTAAAGTAATAAAAGTAAAAAGTGATATTAATCCAATTAAATGTCTTAAATTCAGTCGTCTGAGAAACGACGCTTACAACGAAAGCATAAAAGGGCAAAAGTGTTCTTCCTAAAACTACCGAATCAGGGTGATACAATTAAAAGGTTAAAATAAACCGCGATCTATAAAATCAGGAGTAGGAACAGTGTTAGATAAGCAGTGTGAAATGAGGATATGAGTAAGTTATTATAAGTATACATCTCCTCCTCTCAGGTGCCGTCTCTGTTGAGGTTGGCGACCACTATGGCAAATTCTTCTCTATGTTGGGCTCGATGGATCAGGGTATTACCATTTCTTTCTCCCTATGCATCGTTTACCTTCAATTTTTTCCTTCCAGTATTACTTGCAGTTGTTCATGCTCTTCGTGCCGCATTAGATGTCCCAGGTGGGCTGTTTTTCTTATCTTCATGATACTTGTTAACTGAGGGCGGGTATTTATTCTAGTTAAAACTTCTACATCTGTTGTTTTGGTGGTCCAGACTATACGGAGCATTCGCCTGTATATCGATATTTCAAAGGCGTCTAATTTCCAGAGTTCTTCCTGCTTCATCGTCCATGTCTCACAGCCGTATAAGAGTAGGGACCACACATAGCACTTTACTGTTCTTAGTCTCACCTCGAGAGATAAACCTGGATTACACAGTATATTTTGCATTTTCAGAAAACCTGCCCGGGCTATTTTTATTCTTCTTTTAATCTCCTTAGGCTGATGGTTTATTTCCCTGCCCAGGTATATGTAGCTGTGAACATTCTGGAGGGTGGCGCCGTTGATTACGATGTTTACATGTTGTTCTTGTGGGTTTCGATCGAAAACCATGGTCTTAGTCTTTGCCGCATTCACCTCTAATCCCATTCTCAAACTTTCATCCGTTAGAGTGCTCATCAATGCCTGCAGTTGTTCTTCGGATTCTTCCATGACTACAGTGTCGTCTGCGTACCTTATGTTCTTGATCACGATATCGTTTATTTTTGCTCCTTCTGGTCGGTCTTCTAACAATTGTTTAACTATATACTCCGCATATACATTGAATAATAAAGGGGATAGAAGGCAACCTTGGCGAACTCCCCTTTCGATATTTATATAAGATGTATTGCCATTTCTTGTTCGAATGCATCCCCGGTGATTCCAGTATATGTTGCGGATTATCATTATGTCGTGGCTGTCTAGGCCTATCTCCTGCAAAATATGTATTAACTTCTCATGTTGAATGCGGTCAAAGGCCTTTTTGTAGTCCACAAAGCAGAAGAATAGCTTTCTCTTTACTTCCAAGAATCTTTCCGCCATAAAGCTTAAACCCAACATGGCTTCCATTGTTCCTATGCCTCTTGTAAATCCGTATTGGGATCTGCTTAAGTAGTTGTCGCATTTAGTGCGTATGCGGTTGAAAAGATTCTCATGAAAATCATAGCTGCTTGGCTCATAAGGCAGATGGTCCTGTGCTCCTCGCACCGTCTCGCTTTGTTTCTTTTAGGAAGCGGGATGTATGTAGAATTCACCCAGTCATCTGGCAATCTCCCGCTCTCGTAAGTAGCGTTGAACAAATGAGTGAGCTTGTCAATTGCATTCTCACTTAGATTCTTGAACTATTCTGCCACAAGAGTGTCCTCACCTGGTGCTTTATTGCTTTTAGTTTCTGCAATCGCACGGGTCACTTCTGTCGTGAGGATTGTAAGGTTACTCTCCTTTTTAAGAGTTGGTCCCACACCACTAACAATGTTGCCCTCTCGATCTTGGGGTGACTTTCAAGTATATAGCCGTCTCTTTCCCTTGAAACCAGGTGTTACTAATGACTAGTTTTTTTCTTGGTAGAACTGTATAAATCTTGTGCCTCTGTCGTTTCTGTTGCCTTGTATAGCATACATAACTATTATTAATTCAGTGACTTTATAGCCTACATAATTCACCAGAGTATTGTCACGAGTAATTTTGGGGGTAGCGCGTTTATTTAAAGAATAACTTCTCAGAGAAGAACCTCGTCGCGATAAGTACAATGACGGGATCTCAATGCTTCCTTTAATCTACCACTGAATGTTCTACTCGCGAGGACACGCCTTGTTTAGCGTGCCGGGGGGTAACTGAGGTAGACCGGGATCGCGTTACGTGGGGTAAGAAGAGATGATAAAGTAAGCACGTTTAGTTTATAACAATAACAATGTATTAACGATAAAACTTTAACAACAATTATTGGTCAGAGAAAATGAGATTCTATTATACCCGATTTTTACGGTGCGCATGTTTTCTCGATTTGAGGTACTGTTTATAGGTCTTTGTTTACTGTCTTATAATTTATAGTTTTTCTTAAGGGCTGGGTTTTATTTAAGAGCACTAAGAGCTTTCACTAAACTTTTTAACTGACTATTTAGACACTTGTCTTTCTCAACACTCTGACAAACTTCTTGTCAAGACTTTACTATGGAGGTTGTGCAACCCCTGGCCCTAGCAGTCGTCAAGTAACTAACCGGTACCAGGTTGGGTAGGAAAGGAATGGAACCTAAAGCAGTCGTATGACTAACTCTAGGAGCGGATAGAACCCAGGAGGCAGTCGTCAAGTGACTAACCTTGGGAGCCGGAGGTGAGACTAAGTCTGCCGAACTGAGGGTTCGGTAGCGTATTTATATAAAACAAAGTGATGATCATTGCATGCATAAGGTTCAAAGTCGCTCCCGTTGATTGCTCGCGTTGTTTAGAGTTTGCCTTTAATGTTTATATAACAATCTCCAAGTTCAAGTTCAAACTTGCGACAGGGTGATATTTGTTTACTAGCTTATGCTTTTTAGTAGATTACAGTATTTCAGAACATTTTATTGAACTATTGTGTATTAATATTGAATCAGGACATAACTAAATAATCCATAGTATTTCAGGAATTGTAGTAAAGATATAAATATATCAATATATATTTAGGCATTGTGACCGCTCGCAAGGTCCTAAATATTTAAATATATAACCTTTTTTGGTTCCGCTCGCCAGGAAAGGTTTATAACAATCTGACAAACAAAAGCAGGTCGCGACAATGCTAACAAATTTACAAACAAGAGAAGAGTGAAGCAGGGCCAAACTTCCTGCCTCAGACTTTTGGAAGCTTTGCTGGATATGAATCCATGACACTTAGTATCGATGGCGGAGGAAAGATATATTATCTTTATATTGTACCTGATGATGTAAGAGAAGTTTTGTTTCATACATTAGTTTAAACTCTGGATTGATGATAGAGTGAAAACGAAGATGTGTATTTGTCTTTAAAAATATTTAAAAACCTTAAATTTAGGAAACTTACAGGATCACGATCAAGACCAAGCTTATAGAATAATAGGAAGATGATGTCGTAGAAAAGTTACAGGATGATTATCAACACACGAGGTCTACAAGAAAGAAGCTGTTATAGTAAAAAACCTTACATGATAATAATTTAGATATATCTGCAGGAAAAATTTAAAATGCAACAGTAGAAAACTTACAGATTTGACATCAAAACACAATTACTACACAAAAGAGAAAGAAACACCTAATCGGCCTAACATTACACTGTTGAATAATAAGGTAACAAAGTGGGAATATATGAAACTAAATATCGAAGGCGGAGGGATGAATAATTTTTGGTTCGGTTCGTAACGATTGGAATTCTTATTTTGACTTATTCCTAAAATTGAAATGGATGAGACATGTTATTTGGCTTGATAAATTGGCGACAAAAACACGATACCTCCAGTAGAGGACTGTGGTCATTCGGTTGATGTAGAAGATTAGCTAATCAATATGCTAACAAATTTACAAACAAGAAAGGAGTAAAGCAGGCGAAAACACCTGCCTCAGACTTTTGGAATCTTAATATCGATGACGGTGATGGATCTTTATTTTGTAATGGATAGTGGACGAAAAGTTTTGATATACAGCTGAAGTGGAACGAGGTGGAACATGTTGTTTAAACCCCGAACGGGTGATGCAGTAAAAACTTATAGAATAACGATGAAAAGTCTATGCCCTCATGATGAAAGGTCTATGGAGATAATCCAATTTACTGGCAAACCTACAAGGGGGAGGTCTGAGAAAGCTAGCGCACTTTCGTCCAGGTTTTTGAGAAAATTTACAAAATGATGATCAACACACGGTGCCTACAAGAGAAAAGAAACCTGATGATCAATAAATGACGTCTACAGAAGTAAATGGATATGATGTAGTAAAAAAACTTAAAGGATATCGATTTAGGCATGACCTCTAGACGAGACAGTAGAGAACTTAGAGACGATCAACCAAAATACAATAACTACAGGAGAAAGGAAAGAGCACTTAGTCAACCCAATATTACACTGACTGAATAATAAAGTGACAGTAAACAGGGAATAAAAGTTTTGATCAACATCTAAATCTGATATGGGTGGGACCTGTTGTTATGACCATGGATGATTGATGAAGTAGAAAACTTATAGAGTGGCACCTCTAGGCGAAAACTATCAGCTCATCAATATTCTAACAAATTTACAAAAACAGAGGAGTGAAGCAGGGCAAAACCCCCTGCCTTAGACCTTTGGAAGCTTTGTTGAATATGAATCCACGAATCTTGGTGGATCTTCATTTCATAACGGACAGTGTAGCTTTGACCTACATCTAAAGTTGAATGAGATGTAGTATGTTGTTTAAACCCTGAACAGATGATGGAGTAAAAACTTATAGAATAGTGATGAAAAGTCTATGTCTTCACGATGGAGAACACTAATTGATCAATGCACTGGCCAAGTTTCAAGGGGAAGGTTTGAGATAGGTGGTGCACTTTCTTCCAGATGTTTGAGAGAAGTTACAAGATGATGATCAAACACACGGTGCCTACAAGAGAGAAGGAAGATGATGATCAATATATGACGTTTACAGAAGTAAATGAATATGATGCAGTAAAAAATTGAAAGGATATCGTTGAATATGAATCCACAATCTTGGTGGATCTTCATTTCGTAATGGACAGTTTTCGTCTACATCTAAAGTTGAATGAGGTGGAGCATGTTGTTTGAACCCTGACCAGATGATGGAGGAAAAATTTATAGAATAGTGATTAAAAGTCTATGCCTTCATGATGAAAGTTCGATGTAGAAAATTAATGGATCAATGCACTGGCCAACTTACAAGGAGGAGGTGTGAGACAGCTAGGTGGTACGCTTTCTTCCAGATTCAGGAGAGAATTGTCGAATATGAATATAATAAACTCGGAATTTACGTAAATTTTATCTTGTACGCCAGAGATCGTCCTCATTAGTTCTTCAAAAAATCCCGAATATTACCCTTCTTTGATAACTTTGTTTACGATTGTTCATTATCGGATTTTTTTATTATTCTTTTCTTTTCATACATTTCCGCTAGAACTTCATTTAGTTTTTAAAATTCTCCAGTAATTGATCAAAAAGTACTTTCATGTATACAAATGTTGTTCAATCTTGAAACGAAAAATAAGGGACATGATTTTTCTAAGATGCTGGACATGGCAATTAATAATGCTAAAAATGGAACCAATAACTTGGTGACAAGGCTACCATCCAAAACTGAATTATATTCATTAGTCCTTGTCATTCTCAGTTTCGTGTTTCCTCCATCATCAGTAGTAACAGAATGGACTGTACATGCGGTTTTATCTATTCAAAAGAAAAGGAAAGTAAATACTAGAACGAGCAAACAAATTGATGTTGATTACGTAAAATCTAAGCTCAGAAAAGGACTATATTACATAGGGCAAATACATCTTAAAACACTGATATCAGGTGCTGGTATTGATGCCCCAAAAAGAGGATGCAAGATCACTTAGGTGGCATTAAGATTTGCTGAGCTTTGTAATTTTAAGTTCATAACTGTCTGCGCTGTTTGCTCGTGTTGTTTATCACTTGTCTCGAATGATTACATAATATTTTCCAAGTTCAAGTTTAGAGTTAGAACAGGGTGATAACTAATTAGCATTTCAAATGTTTCAGTAGTTCACACATGCACCCTCCCTGATAACGTGGGATCCCAAAATTATCAAAAATGTCTTTTGCAATGTTCGACTCTTTCTTAAGGGCTCTCCATGGTATAAAGGTAGATGCTGTGATGATGTTGAATTATATAGGTAATATTTATTGTTTAATATGCATTAATTCATTACAATCGTATTTTTTATTTTTTTCTTAGTTTTTGTTCCATATTTTCTATACATTGTGTAATGACGATGAAAGGTTGCTGGAGAAAATAGACTGATCAGCATTATAACAAATTTACAAAGGGGAGGTGTGAGTACACATTCTTCTAGATTTCGGAGCGACTTGTTAAATCTGAATATAACAAACTAGATATCTACGGAACTTTAATATTGTACTCCAGAGATCGTTCTCATTTGTCCTCCAAAAATTTTCTCAAAAGTTAGAGAATATTACCCTCTCTAAGATCGTTGTATTCTGTCTATTATCGCCCATTTTCGGTCTTTAAAATTTTCCAGTAATTGAACAAAAATTACTTTTATTGTTCAATGCTGAAACCAAAAATGTAATGAAGTACGAGGGAGAGTGTATATGATTTTTTCTAAATTGTTCAACATGGCAAATAATAATGCTAAATTACGGAGACAATAGTTTGGTGTCGGGGGTCTCATCCAAAACTGAATTAAATTCATTAGCCCTAGTCATTCTCAGTTTCGTGTTTCCTCCATCATCAGTAGTGACAGAAAAGATACAGTCCTTTTCGGACTTGCGGTTTTATCCATTCACAAGAAAAGAAAAGTACACTCTATAACGAGCAAACAAATTAAGGTTGATTACATACAATCTAACCTCAGAAAAAGCTATATTGCACAGGGCAATACATCTCAAAACACAGATATAGAATCAGGGGCTGGTTGTGATGCCGCAAAAATGGCTGCAAGAAGACTTAGATCATCGCATTAAAATTCTCAAAAACCTTTCATGACATTGACTTTAGCATTGGTCCAGAAAATTTCAATGATCTAGATAAGTATTACGCTGAACAATATGATGATGCCCCGACCCTGGAAGTATCTGACGGTTGTGGGGAATCAGATAGCAATGTTAAAAACTAGTTTGAAACTTTTTCTTTAAAATCTTTTTTATTCTGTAGATAAATTGGATAAAGAAGACATGAAAAAGAACGAGAATATTTTCAAGAACAGAAGGAAACATCGCTTTTCATTTTGAAGAATATTGGTAGCAAATCTGAAAACTTCCAGGATATGAAAACATTTCCAGAAATGTTGAGAGTATTGGATAAAGAAAACATGAAAAAGCACGAGAATATTTTCAAGAACAAACAAAAACGTCGCGTTTAATTCTGGAGGATATTGGTAACAAATCTGAGATCTTTCAAGATATGAAAGCATTTCTAGAAATGTTGAAAGTAGTGGTACAAAGGTTCAGAACGTGTTTAGACAATATTCAGTGCTATAGTCATTACTTATTTTCGTTAACTCTCATATGCTTGTTGTCCAGAAACTTTCTCTAAAAAGTTTCGATAATTTTACACCAACTGCAAGAACCAACCGTTATTGTTTAGTAGAGGGATGGCATAAAAGAAGCTTTGTTCTATATTTAACATGGATGATGATGTCATTAGAGCCTTGGATGGGTGATGAGGTAGAGATAGAAGTCTTACAGAATGATATAATCAGAACAACTGGATAGAAGTAGTAGCTATGAGAAAGTTTCTTTTAGTAATAGTAAGGAAAACCTTAATTGACATTGGTGATACTATCTTAGATAATATGATGTGCTTTCATCATGTGCAATCATTGCGGAATAGTATCCAAGGATCGTCATGAATTAAAGGAAACGACTGAGACACCATGGGCACCTTTGGATACCACATATAATTAGAAATTAAGCTTCTACGTTGAAATGTTGAACCGTTTGGGAATTCTACAGTTATTCAAATGACGTTTTTCACATGTAAAGATGTCGAAAACAAAATAATTTAGACATGTCATAGCCATTTCATAAAGAAGAGAAAGATGACAGGCGGTTATTATTCAACCCAGGCCTAAAGAACCTACGAACTTCATAACGTATACGAATTACTTAAAATTATCCTAGACAAATTAACAACTGAAAAAATGCTCATAAAAAATCCAATTTGAACATATTGTTTGCCAACGTGAAGGACGTTGAAACCAATGTATGATAGTCAGCCATACTAAAACCATGCAACATTTATGATCAGAAAAACCCGATGGTAAATATTAATGATCAACATTCTTTCATGGCTTTTTTTTATCATCTCTTTCGAATAAATTCTAATATCGGAATGTTGGTACGTACTGTGTGTGTGTTTGTGCTTCAAGATAGCCTTTTATTGCGGAAGCTTTTTTATTTTATTGTATGCCGGTATATCTAGGTACCTTATTTTATTCAGCAGAATTAATAATAAAGCGCTTGGTTTTTGCTAAGATTACAATTATTATTTATTATGAAGCATGGAACGAATGTGTGATGTTTCCTTCCGGATTTGATCCGGGGTCTAAGAAGTCAAAAATGGCGCCACATTGGAAACAAAAAGATCGATTTATCAGTTTGGCGTACGTCAGGATGATATAAGACTGCCACAACTAATCAAAATTAACAAAACCCCCAATTAAACGTAAAAACACTGAAACTAACCAGTATTAATTAAGGAACTTTAATAATATTTGGGTAACACTTAAATTCTGGTTTGGTTAGGGGCCGCTAGCTGCTGCATATGTTGAACTGAAAATTTGGTTTCCTATAATTTTAACAAACTTTGTTCTTAACCACTTTATTAGTCCTCTTGCCCTGCCATTAATTACGCGCTATTTTGTCTAGCACCCATTATAGCCGAATGACATACCCGCCCTTTTTTTCTTCCGTCTGATGTGTCAACCCTTCTTGTTCCATATTAGTCAATATATTATTAAGATATAATCTATCATATGTCAAGGTTAGAAATAAAGAGTTTGCTAAGGTAGTATACTCAAAAAAACACCACCCAGCTTCTAATAATTCTAACACATTCGACTGCTGACATTAAGGCTTTCAGCTTAAGGAGGCTAAAAATCTTTGGCTTTCCATGGCGCATCAAAAAATTTGATAATATGTGATAATTTCGATCAATTCATCTCCAACTGGCAAAGAAACATCACTATATTTAATAGCTTTTTTAGCTGAGCTGTTTTTGATAGCGAGGAATAAAAATATTACTCACTCGGACACGTCTTGCAACATTTCCCTGGTTCGGGAGGCAGCGGATTCGGACATGGCGTATGACAGTGGAGATCAGATACAGTAACAACGCCGGCTTCACATCTCAGAACCTTGCATGGATTAAGCGGATCGGTCCATTCTGTGTGGCTAGGGTACAACATTCCGTTGTAGCTACAACCTGTCAAATTAAAAACAACATTTTAAATTAGAAATGTGACAAATTCCGCAATTTTATGATTACGATGACGCGCATTGCTAAATAAAATCTCCAATCAGTAAGCAATCATTTTTGTAAAGCAACGTGAGACTTTTCTATTTGTTGTACCATTAGAAACATATCCTCGCTCATCAGCCGCTGCAACCAAAATAAGGTTTCCTTATCCTTGTGCCGCCCCACGTTGGGCGCCACTTCTCTATGGCAACATTTCCTAAACCCATTTAGCAAACTTACCAATAGATGCGAACGGTAGCCAGTAATGCAGTAGAGAGTTAGGTTCGTGGTACACTTTAATATTTATTAGGCGCCATCTAGTTAACTGAGACTCAACTAGGAAAAATCTACCATGTTATTAAATCCTGAAAAGTAATTTTTGGAAGAGCTTTTCAATAAGAAAAAAGTGCTTACATAATATTGACTATTATTGACAATTGTGTGAAATTCCAACTGTTAGGCAAATAATCTGTTGTACCAAATGATAAGTGGGTATAAGGCGTACAGGGTTTAAAATTCATGAATTTTATTCTGCCGCAAGGTTATAAAATAATGCATGTGAAATTAGTCACTTAATATGTAGAAAATCTAAATTTTGCCAAAGACAGTCTTACAAAAGAGTAAATAGTATTACAGCAAGTAAATATGCCTTAAAAATCTGCAGGGAACCATTACGTCGATGAAAGCTGAAAAACTGAGGAAAGCTGTAGCATTTGTTTATGCCAAAATTTGAAAATGCTACAGACATACCATTCGATTATTTGATGCCGCAGCTGACAATAAATGTGGAGCTGCTGCTGAAGAACGTTCTCAACCAATATTTGCTCCAAGTCATATTTTCGTTGAAAAGTTCGCTCAAATATTGAATGTTTCATGCCTTAATGATGTTCACTAGCATTTACAGCCTCATCCTATTGCTTGTGACATATATCTCAGCATTAATCAATCTTCTGTAAGTTCATAATTCGACTGCCATCAATTTTTAGCTTGCATTTCCTTTAATGTCGAGGATTTCCATCTCGTAGAACAATTTCTAAAACACATAGCATCTCAAGAGGCATTTTTGTAAGCCCCGACTGAAGTCTTTGCCCTAAAATGCGTTTCTCGCTTTGAGCCCTTAAATTCAGCGTTTATTCAAAATGAATCTGGCCCTGGAATATGTCCCAAAGACCTGGAGAGAGGTCTGTCAGAGTTACATTCCTTCCTAAACAGGTGACCATATTGTGGTCAAAGCCTGCAGGCTGACTTGTTTAACATATTTTCTTATAAAGGCTCTAGATAGGCCATCCCGTTTCACGAATATCACCACGCCCACCGGAGAGTACGCGCAACAGAGACTGCGCTCTTCACGGTGATGCAGAGTGAAAGATCCTTAAACTGCAGGGATGACAGCCAGGCTCGGCTAAGTGAACAATATTCAGAAACGTGCAAGAGAGATGCATATATCGATTTATATTCGATGGAAACAATCTCGTATTTGAAGAATGAGATACATCTGTGTTATATCCTCTCTCTCCACGTGGAAGCTGTTCTAATGGCGCAAGAACTACATTCATGGAGGAGCGCAGGGATACTGCGGGACTGTATTATGCACATCGAGGTCAGTAGCGGATACCTTCACGATAGCCTCCTCTCATCGGCTCTGTAGTGCGTCAATATGGACGGTCTTCTATGAGCAAGCGTACGCTGGCGATGGGCTAGTTCTAGTTCGGTAAATATATTAATGTGTCGTCGGTAAATACGGCAAAAACGAAGGCAATCCGTTTCACAAGAAGAAGGAACCCTGACTCACTCCAAGAATGTATCACTTAATTCTGCGAATAACGTCAAGTACTTAAGAATTCTAATGGGTTCCAAGCTTTCCTGGATAGCTCAGGTCGAAAAGATGAATAAAAAGTCCATGGGATTATTCTGGAAACTGAAAAGAGCGATAATCGCAACCTAGGGGCAGAGTTCAAGGGTCATGCACTGGCTGTACTGCACAGCCATAAGGCCGAGGAGTCGATACAGCTGGGTGATGTGGTAACTATTGGGTCTCTCACCACTCGAGGTCTGGAGATCAACGACAACTACTATTACTGCTACATCCCATATTATTGAATGCATTCACTCCTTCGCGTAGCTCTAGTTCTATCTGATTATCTTTCTAAATAACTATATTTTGGTTTGGACTCTATGTAGATATTGGTTGACATCCATAAACAGCGAACCAAATAGAGTCAGTTGTTCCTAAGACATATATGAACTCGAATTGCATCTTCTTTTGCTTGCAATATAATGCTTAAAAATATCTTAAGTTCATGGCAAATTGGACTAATTATTGTATATGTTTTCACCAGTAATTCGTACCAACACTTGTTCTTCTTTGGTTGGTTTCGGGATTTCAGTTGGTAATTTGTTGAGGCCAAGTATTTTACTGTATTATACTTGTCTTATGTCATGCACTACTTCCTAATTTGTTATGTATGTATCATTTTCTTCGTCTTTATCCTCATTCATTCAATATTCTCTTTCATCTCTCAAGTTCTTGAATGCATTATTACCACCATTCAAATGATACACTCTAGGTAATATCCTTCAAAACAAAAAAAAAAAGAAGAAAAATTAAAAGGTATATAAACAAGATATCCCAAATCATCTATTTTCAGGCCGCAGAGAAGCGGAGCTTGGTCAATATTGAAAGGTTAGTTTGGTTTATTAAGTTGGGTACCTACTCGAGATTGCTTGCCATATGTATAGTGCATAGCCTTAATTATTGTTAAAAAATTAGATTTTTGCGTGACATTGCCTTCAAGTAAATGAGATTCAAAATTAATATTTTTCGTAATACGCCCACCTACCTTTGCATATTTTGCAGCATCCATCTTCCACAATCAAATGGCATTCATCGATTCTAGGACAGTTATATGTACACTCGACATACCCGTTCTGTAACAAAGATAAAGGTTCAATCAAATTAACGGAATTCGGTGACCTTAATAAGAAATTAATTACCAAGGAACGAATCTAAATGAAAGTTTGCTTACGTAATTTACAAGTCAAAAAGGTAGTACTAATGTACGTATATTCGAAATAACATATTTCTCTCTCATTATATTGTTCCAATGGCGACTATTGTGAATTTCGCATGAA
>MU191718.1:22926-33791 GCA_016904865.1 Pissodes strobi
GGTGCGCGAATAATTGATACTGAGCAAAATTTTTAGTGCGTGGCTCATTAAGCTGATGATTCTGTGGTCTTCATATTTTCTGGCGGGATAAAAAATGACAGTAACCATTCCCTTGGCAGGTGGCCAGTCTCATATATTTTGTTCAACCATTTGGTTCCGGAGTTTAATTTGATCGTCATCAAAAAGCTTCAGAAGTTCTGCGTTAATTTGATCTGGTCCTAAAGATTTATTAGCCTTCAGCCGCCTTTTGTCGCTTGAACTTGATGTGATTTCTGAACCTGTTACGCCTTGAACAGGGGTTTCTATTTCATGTTTTCCATGTACTCTCTCCAAGTCTCCATCTATCAATCTCGTTTTTCTTTGATCTTAATGTAAATGCCTTGCAATTACCTCCGCAACATTTTGATGAACTACCACGTTAAAAAGATTAACTCAACTTGAAAAGAGCACATCCAGATGTTGCAATATTGCGGAAAATCTCATGCAACAGAAACGTATTCTTAAAATTCGCACATCTGCTGTGTTCTATTTTAAATCAGCTGATACATTTCACCAGGAAGGAGAGTCGATAAGACAATAATATACCACTAGTTCATTTCAATACGCGTTCCCGTTGCCAGATTTAGTGGAATAGCTAACCGCGATATCTCGCAATGCCATACTTTCACAGACAGCGTGGTTTTTTCTTATCACTTGTTATGGATTGTGCTTGACGTAGATTTCGCGGAATAGCTCTTACGGGTTAATTCCAATTAATTATATATAGGAATTATCTCCAAAGGCGATTTTTATAGAATTATACAGTATGGTCAAAACCAACATCAAATTATATTATTATTATGGAGTGAGGGGATGCCTTGGAGCAACTGGCACAAAGCAAGAGAGTGAAGCTAATATGGGGATAGGGCACAGTGGGATGACAAGCAACGAGGGTGTTCGGGCGCGCAGTTCATAGGCTCGGAGCCCTTTTTGAGCATTTCTATAGGGCAACACCGTCTAATAAGACACATGAGCTTGATGGGCTTGAAGAGAGCGCCGGAACAGGGGATCAAACCCCCGCAAGACCGGGGCCACACCGTTTTCAAATCGGGAAGATTGCACGAGGAGGAGACTGTGAACCTGCTATGAAGAGGGATCCTGATGTTCATATGGAGGCCAGGAAGACTAAAGTGGACTGAAGGTGAGGCTGGTGGTTAAAAGGAGATCTGGGGTATGCTGCAAAGGCTCTCAGGGCCTATCAGTAAGGCTATTTGTCATCTACTACCGCTACATATGTCTGTCATCAAATGAATCTGTACTAGGTAAGGGTGTTTCGTTTAGTGAAGGACAAATCAACGTTGCTTGTTTTTAAACTGTTCTACATGTTTTTACTACATCTTTAGAATATCTGTTAGTTCTAAATTCAAAAGCAGGAAGTATGGGATCCAGGTTCGTTTTAGTACCAGTTTGAATACTAGGTAATACAAGAAAATATCCATGAAAAAATCATTGAATTGAAGCATAGTTTGAGTTAGTTTGGGTTAGAACAAGGGTTGAAGAAGTTGTTCAATTGATATATGTCTTGAAGTTTTACTGAACTGAGGAAGATCTAAAACCCAGAAAATATTTGTCAAGGAGGAAATTTAAGAAGTCAATAACAGGTTCCAAGATAAGATAAACCTGGAAGGCAAGATGAAGCTGATAAAGAAAGAACATTAAAAAAGAACAAGCAACTTGTAGAGGAGATAGGCCATAATAACAAAAACTTCAAAGAAAAGATGGATAGTCTGCAAGTTAATAAGAAACTGGAAGGTAAATAGAACAAAATAATAAGCACGTTTAAAGAAATTGGGTAATATGAATTTCGATGACAATAAAAAAATGATTGAAGATAAGATGAGACAAAGTAATAAGAAGCATGAAAACCAGTTTATACAAGACAATATTCATGAAAAAATTATTGAATTCATACATAATTAAATTTCAATTTGATATACAATTGATTTGTGCTGGATATTATCTTTAAATGGTAAAAAAATAAGAGGAACATTACATAGGAAGACCAAAGAGCCAGAAGGTATTTGTCAAGGAGGAAATTTAAGAAGGCAATCACAGGTTCCAAGGTAACTAGAACCTCGAAGGTATTGACGATGAGATTAGACAACAAAAACTTTAAAGGAAAGATGGAACAATCTGCAAGTTAATAAGAAACTGGAAGTTAAAGAGAACGTAAGGTAAGTTTAAATAAATTAGACTGAATAATATGAATTTCGATGGCAAGAAAAAAGTAATCTAAGAGAAGATGAGACAAGGACTTAAAGAGCTTGAATAATTCTAATTAATACAAGACAATATCCATGAAGAAAACATTGAATTCCAACATAGTTTGGGCACAAGAATAATAAATAACTAATTCTTGTAGTTTGGGTTTGTTGCCTTGTTGTTGTTGGGTTGGGAAGTGTTAATTTTGATATTAATTTTCAACTTTTACTGAACTATCGTGGATATTCTATTAAAGAGGAACATTGGAAAAGAAGAGCAGAAACCCAGAAGTTATTTCCCAATGAAAAAATTTAAGAAGGCAATAATAGGTTCCAAAGTAACAAGAACCTCGAAGACAAAATAAAGTTGATAAAAAAAAAACAAGCAAGTGAAGATGAGATTAGACAAAGACTTCAAAGAAAACAACAAAAAAGTGATTGAAGATAAGATGAGGCAAAGTAATAAGGAGCTTGAATACTAGGTAATATAAGAAGATATCCATGAAAAAACCATTGAATTGAAACATAGTTTGAGTTAGTTTGGGTTAGAAGAAGAAGGGTTGAAGAAGTTGTTCAATCTAATATATATTCCGAAGTTTTATTGAACTGGAGAAGATCTAAAACCCAGAAAATATTTGTCAAGGAGGAAATTTAAGAAGTCAATAACAGGTTCCAAGATAAGAAGAACCTCGAAGGCAAGATGAAGCTGATAGAGAAAGAACATTAAGAAAGAACAAGCAACTAGAAGAGGAGATAGGCCATAATAACAAAAACTTCAAAGAAAAGATGGATAGTCGGCAAGTTAATAAGAAACTTGTAGGTAAATAGAACAAAATAATAAGTACGTTTAAAGAAATTATTAGGTAATATGAATTTCGATTACAATAAAAAAAATGATTGCAGATTAAATGAGACAAAGTAATAAGAAGCATGAAACCCAGTTTATATAAGACAATATTCATGGAAAAATCATTGAATTCATACATACTTCAATTTCCATTTGATTTTGAAGTTTTATTGAACTGTGCTCCATTCTCTTTAAATGGTGAAAAAATAAGAGGAGCATTACATAGGAAGACAAAAGAGCCAGAAGGTGTTTGTCAAGGAGGAAATTTAAGAAGGCAATCACAGGTTCCAAAGTAACTAGAACCTCGAAGGCATCGACGATGAGATTAGACAACAAAAACTTTAAAGGAAAGATGGAACAATCTGCAAGTTAATAAGATACTGAAAGTTAAAGAGAACGTATGGTAAGTTTAACTAAATTAGAATGAATATTATGAATTTCGATGACAAGACAAAAGTAATTAAAGAGAAGATGAGACAAAGAATTAAAAAGCTTGAATTCCAATTTATACAAGACAATATCCATGAAGAAATCATTGAATTCCAACATAGTTTAGGTTTGTTGAAGATGGTGTTTATTTTGATATTAATTTTGGACCTTTACTCAACTGTCGTGGATATTCTATTGAAGAGGAACATTGGAAAAGAAGAGCAGAAACACAGAAGTTATTTTCCAATGAGAAAATTAAAGAAGGCAATAATAGGTTCCAAAGTAACGAGAAGCTCGAAGGCAGAAAGAAGTTGATAAAAAAACAAGTACGTAAAGATAAGCTTAGACAAAAACTTCAAAGTAAAGATTGAAAAATTTTCAAGTTAATAAGACACTAGAAGTTAAATGGTTCAAGTTTAAAGAAATCAGAATGAATATTATGATTTTCGATGACAGCAAAAAGTAATAGAAAATATGATAAGTCAAATTAATAAGAAGCTTGAATACCATATTCGTGAAACAATTATTATTGAGTTCAAACATGAAGTAGAAGTAGGAAGTTCAAGTTCCATAAAGATAAAAGCTATAATGGTTGGTGAAGAAGCTACATAGTCCACAATAGTGTGAGTTGAGGCACACTTCAATAACACTCAGATATTGGCTAGGATTTCAAAAAGAGACGTTACGGTTCATAACTTATATGAACTAGAGCCTTTTGCTGCCTCCAACGAGCGTCTTAATGTGAATATTCTGTATATTTGTACGTATTATTCTCAACGATATTTTTAGTTAAGTACCCAGGCACGATGAAGCTTTTCACTTCAAGGGGGGTACCTGAAACTGTCTAGTGAACATGATCCAACCTTGGTCAAGTTCAATGAAGTAAGTAGAAAATAATCATATTTATGCACCAATTGTTGTATTATGTTCTATTACCCATCGAGTGCTTAAGAGTAAGCTATTTTCATTGAAGATAAACTCATATAAGAAATGAAGCATAGAATATATAATACAATCTATATTGAACTGATTTTTTTAGCTGAGTGCGAATGTTCTTGTCCTAATGGAGGGATGAAATAAGCAAGAAAACTCAGGATATAAAGGAAACTCCTCAGCGAAAAGACTAACATATAAACCCAGTTGGGAAGTCAGCTTGAATACTAGTTTACACAAGGCAATACCCATGTAAAAATCATTGAATTGAAACAGAGTTTGATTTTTTTGAAGAAGTTGTTCAATTTGATATATGTTTCGATGTTTTATTGAACTGTATTGGATATTAGAGGATTATTGAAGAAGATTTAAAACCCAGAAAATATTTGTCAAGAAGGAAATTTAATAAGGCAATAACATGTCCCAAAGTAACAAGAACCTCATAGGCAAGATGAAGCTGATAAAGAAAAAACATTAAAAAAGAACAATAAACTTGAAGATGAGATGGACCATAATAAAAACACTTCAAAGAAAAGATGGATAGTTTGCAAGTTAATAAGAAGCTGGAAGGTAAATACAACAAATCAATAAGTACGTTTATAGAAACTTGGTGACATGAATTTCGATGGAAACAAAAAAGTTAATAAAGATAAGATGAGACAAAGTAATAAGGATCTTGAATACCATTTTACCCAAGACAATATCCATCAAAAATCATTGAATTCAAATATAATTTGGGTTTTATTGAAAAAGGAGTTCAATTGGATATACATTTTGAAGTTTTATTGAACTGTGTTGGATATTCTATTTTAGTGGTATAAAAATAAGAGGAATATTACATAGTAAGGCCAAAGGAAGAAATTTAAAAAGGAATTAACAGTTTCCAAAATAACCAGAACCTCGAAGGCAAGGTGAAGCTGATCACAAAAAATCAGACAACTTTACGATGAGGTTGGATAAAATAACAAAAACTTTAAAGGAAAGATGGAACAAACTGGAAGTTAAAGAGAACGTAAGGTAAGTTTAAATAAATTTGAATAAATGATATGAAATTCGATGACAAGACAAACATTAATTGAAGATAAGATGAGACAAAGAATTAAGGAGCTTGAATTGAAATTTATACAAGACAATATTGTCACGAGTAATTTTAGGGGGTAGCGCGTTTATTTAAAGAATAACTTCTCAGAGAAGAGTCTTGTCGCGATTAGTCCAATGATGGGGTCTCAATGCTTCCTTTAATCTACCACTGGATGTTCTACTCGTGAGAACACGCCTTGTTTAGCGTGCCGGGGGGTAACTGAGGTAGGCCGGGATCGCGTCACGTGGAGTAAGAAGAGATGATAAAGTAAGCACGTTTAGTTTATAACAATAACAATGTATTAACGATAAAACTTTAACAACAATTATTGGTCAGAGAAAATGAGATTCTATTATACCCGATTACTACGGTGCGCATGTTTTCTCGATTTGAGGTACTGTTTATAGGTCTTTGTTTACTGTCTTATAATTTATAGTTTTTCTTAAGGGTTGGGTTTTATTTAAGAGCACTAAGAGTTTTCACTAAACTTTTTAACTGACTATTTAGACACCTGTCTTTCTCAACACTCTGACAAACTTCTTGTCAAGACTTTACTATGGAGGTTGTGCAACCCCTGGCCCTAGCAGTCGTCAAGTGGCTAACCGGTACCAGGTTTGGTAGGAAAGGAATGGAACCTAAAGCAGTCGTATGACTAACTCTAGGAGCGGATAGAACCCAGGAGGCATTCGTCAAGTGACTAACCTTGGGAGCTGGAGGTGAGACTAAGTCTGCCGAACTGAGGGTTCGGTAGCGTATTTATATAAAACAAAGTGATGATCATTGTATGCATAAGGTTCAAAGTCGCTCCCGTTGATTGCTCGCGTTGTTTATAGTTTGCCTTTAATGTTTATATAACAATCTTCAAGTTCAAGTTCAAACTTGCGACAGGGTGACATTTGTTTAGTAGCTTATGCATTTTAGTAGATTACAATATCCATGAAAAAAACGTTGAATTCCAACATAGTTTGGGTTGGTTGAAGCTAGTGTTTATTTTGATATCATGTTTTGAACTTCTACTGAAGTGTCATGGATACTCTATTGAAGTGGTATAAAAACAAGAGGAACATTAGAAAGGAAGGGCAGAAACCAAGAAGTTATTTTCCAAGGAGGCAAATTAAGAAGGCAAAAACAGGTTCCAAAATAACAAGAACAAGATGAAGTTGATAAAAAAGAAGCTGAGATTGAACAAAAACTTCAAAGAAAAGATGGAGTAATCTTCAAGTTAATGAAAAACTGGAAGTTAAATGGAACCAAGGTAAGCATAAATAAATTGGATTGAAAAATATGATTTTCGATGACAATAAAAAGTAATAGACGATATGATGAGTTAAATTAGTAAGAACCTTGAATATTAGTTTTAACAAAATAATTTATAGTCGTGAAAAAAATATTGAGTTCAAACATGAACTGGGAAGTTCAAGATCTATAAAGATAAAACCTTTCATGGTAGGTGGAGAAGTTACGTAGTTTACAATAGTGTGAATTGGGCATCTATTGAGGTTTTGAGGTCTTTCTTAGGGTACACTTCAATAACACTCAGATATTGGCCAGGATTTCAAAAAAGAGACGTTATGGTGCATACCTTTGATGAGCTAGAGCTAGTGGCAAGTGACAAGTTGAGATCAGCATCGATGAAGAGTCCTGTTCAAAAACCATTTGAACATGTTTTCAAATCTAACGATTTAATTCGTATTGTATCAACATTCCACGCCACTGTGTTCGCATTCAAAAGGAATTCAAGAATGTCCCTTAAAAAGCTCGTCGTACAGTGCCTTATACGAGAAGAGTCATTGTGCCTGGGCGATATTCCTAGCGCCATCTCGTGTTACAAGCTAAAAGCAAACCGGCCTCGAACCGTATCCGACCAATCACAGAGCTTTCTACAGGATAGCCACTTCACTCAATCTAAAATTCCTAACTATAATTCTAGGGGTCCCTAAAATTCCGATCTTTAATAATCGAATTTTATGAAAACTAGCCAGCAGATTTCAACCAGATTTATGTTAAAATTCATAAGTTTATTTTAAACAATCGCCCATGTTAAATTTTATATAACTTCGCTGTATTTACGTTATTTGCCCTTTCTATTTCCGGTGTGACATAGCTTCTCCCGCCAGAAAGGGCGGAGACAACGCTTTTGAGTTGATTTAGTTCTCAGGTTCTAAAATAGCCTGCAATGCCAGTCAGTTTTTACGTATTGAGAGATTAGGGGCCCTCAAGATATATTTAACTGACACTGTGGTATCCTGCCATTGCGACATCCCGTCGTAATCATCTCAAGCCTACAAGCGTCCCCTTTCGCATTCGTCTATGGGGGTTCATTTCTCTGGTATGCTTTATTATAGTATAAAGTTTCTCACATATGCTATTTCCACTACACGGATTTCAGCCTACCTATGCGTGTTTTAGTACCCAATTTTGCGCGTATTAAAAAACCCATTTCCACAAAGGCATCCCTGTCATGCCATGCATATCTTTCTCAAATCTCAATCCATTACCATCTGAGTCATTCTTTGTATATAGAAGATAGAAGCTAAGGACTGACTTAGCAAATGTTTTTAAGTGACTTTCCCATATGCTGGAATATAAACTGCTGAACGATTGAACGTTGCTCGTCAATTGGTGAATATTTTTTTTTTTTTTTTTTTTTATGGCAGTGGCACACACACTAAAGGGAGATCCTATGGCGCTCGACGAGCGGTGTGTGTGCGAAGATGCTGATTGACACGGTTCTTGAATGTTTGCAGGTTGTAATTAGTGGGAAACAGATGTCCCGGAAGTGAGTTCCACAGTGATGCAGTGCGCCAGACAAAGGAGTTCTGGTAAAGCGATGTTCTAGGTGTTTCCAGTTGCACGACGAACTGGTGCGCTCCTGCCGTCTGTCGGGACTGTCTGACAGGAGTTGCCAGGGGCGGGATTATGAGGGCCAAATCTTGGGAACATCTGCCGTGAAAGTATCTGTAAAACAGAGACATCTCGGCCACATGTCTGCGATGTTCCAGACTATCCAGATTCCGGGTCAACTCCGGATCGCCGACGAGACGCACAGCCCTCTTCTGAATAGAATCAAGCAGCTTTAGGGTATGCTTTGGTGCGGCACCCCAGATATGTGAGCAATATTCTAAGCACGGTCTTATTTGCGCTTTGTACAGCAAGAGCAACTGCTGCGGTGTATAGAGTTTTTTGTTGCGAAATAGCGCACCAAGCTTCTGGGAGGCTGATTTTGCGATGTTAGCAACATGGTCATGCCATGACATATTGCTGTTGACCGAGACACCCAGCAGCCCGATTGACGAGGGTGAAGGAATGGTCGATCCTGCCATAATGATGTCAGGGCCCGCTGTATTGGCCCTCTTAGTAAAAGTTGCTGCTTGGGTCTTTGCTGCATTGAACTGGACCAAATTTCGGTCGCCCCAAGTTTGAACTTTCTCCAGGTCTTGATTAATTGCTGTAATCTGCTCCTGTCTGCGGTGATGAGTCTCAGTCGCTGGTAAGGGTTTTTCTGATCTAAAGTGGGAGACAAGGGTACTGTCATCTGCAAAACTGTAAACAGGATTATTCGTTTCGATCAGCAGGTCATTAATATATGTGAGGAACAGAGTTGGTGAAAGTATTGCGCCCTGAGGCACGCCCGCGTTGATGGTGAATGTATCCGAGATGTGTCCATCGACCGCAACGTGTAGGGATCAGTTCTTAAGGAAACTGGCCAGCCAGCTGCAGAGAGAGGCGGGCAGTCCCAAGGACGGCAGTTTGTTGAGCAGTCCGTCATGCCAAACTCTGTCGAATGCCTTTGAAATATCCAACGCAATCGCTCTAGACTCTCCGTAGTTTTCAATTGCCCTACTCCATATATGAGTGACATAGGCCAATATATCTCCTGTCGATCTCTCTTTGCGAAAGCCGTATTGATTATCGCTGATTATTCTGTTGCTCTCGAGGTACTTTAGTAGTTGCTGGTTGAACTACACGTTCCATGACTTTGGAGATTATTGGAAGCAAGGCAATTGGGCGATAGTTTGAGGGCGTGGTCTTCTTGCCTTTTTTTGGAACAGGTTGCACTCGAGCGACTTTCCAAGAGGATGGGTAAATCCCTTTTCTGTAAGAAAGAGAAAAAAGCCTGGAAAAAACGGGTGTTAGTTCGTTGGCGCAGTTCTTTAGCACGATGGCAGGTATTCCGTCCGGTCCTGATGTCTTTTGCGTATCTAGTTCTTTAAGGATTTTGCGAATATCACGGTGAGAAAACTTGACTTCTGCCATGGTAGTGTTGATGTTTGGTATAGTGGGGAGAGTCTTGCCTTGAGGCACGTCTAAGGTAGAGTGCGATGAAAACATTTTGGCGAGCATGTTTGTTTTTTTCCTTGGCTGTAGTCGCCGTGATACCACGTTCGTCCGTCAAAGGTGGGAGAGACGTTTTTGTAAAGTTGTTACTTACTGCCTTTGCTACCGACCAGAAATTCCTGGAACCACTGGGGCATTGCAAAAGTTTATTACTGATCCGTTGATTGTGTTTGTCCTTAGTTTCGTCGATCACACGCTTGCACTCATTTCTCGCTTCGATAAAATAATTGCGATTTTCAGCGGTCTGATTTTGCTGCCAGTACTTATAGGCTTGTTGTTTCCTTCCTACAGCTCTTTCGCATCTTTTGTCGAACCAGGGCTTTCCTTTTGATGGTAACTTGATGGAATTTGGGATGTATGCTTCCATTCCTGAGGAGATTACTTGCATGACCTCTTCGCAGCAGTCTGAAGGGTCGTCAGTGGCAAAGCAGACGTCGAGCCAAGGAAAATCTAGGTAGAACTGCCTTAGATCGTTCCAGTTTGCAGAATTGTAATGCCAGATTTTGCGAGGCAATGGTGGATCCTTCTGTATGGGTGGCAATTCACAAACCGTTGTAATAAGTTTGTGGTCGGAGGTACCTAATGGCGGACCAACTGTAACCTTGTACTGGTCAGGATTGGTGGTCAGAAAAAGATCCAGGAGGGCGGCGAATTCGCCCCTCTCTGAGATTCGAGTTGGTTCGTCTACAAGTTGAGTAAGCCCGCAGCTGATGGCAAATGCTTCAGCCTCTCTACCTTCGTTGTCGGTCTTGTTGTGATGTTTGAGCCAGTTGGTGTTGTGGGCATTGAAGTCTCCCAGAACGATTATTTCTGAACTGGGGTGATCGACCTGTATTGAGTCAAAAGTGGTAGCTAGTGTTGAAAAAAAGCTTTGGTAGGCTCTATCGCTCGGAGGACGATAGAGACAACATATAAACTTGGTTAATCCCTTGGCGGTGAACTTGAGCCACATGACGTCAAGGTTGTTCGGTTCGAGTGTTTCCTCGCGGTGACATGA
>MU191719.1:0-32038 GCA_016904865.1 Pissodes strobi
GGACTACCCGTAAAACGATAGTAGACATTTTTCTCCTAATTCCATATTATACCCTGTATGTTAATATTTCGTTCAACCGTTTTTGCGCTATTTAAATTTAAAGTTGACTTCAATTTACATTACCTTGATTGTGGGTTGCCATAAATTCTACTGACATGACCTAAATTAAATGCAACTTTAAACTTAAATGGCAAAAAAACGATTGAACCAAATATCAACTTATAGGGCATATGTGTAATCAGGAGAAAAATGTCTATCGTTCTAGTCAATAATATACAGAGTGATCCATTTAAAAAAATGCATGTTGCAGTCATTTTGACAGTTTGCAAACGCCATTTGTTTTTTTACATAATATGCACAAGACAATAGAGGTAAAATTCTTCAACTTTTGTATTTAAACCTTTTTCCTATCATTCAAATAAAAAGTAGTAGAAGCTCCACTAATTATAAGGAACAGACCCTGTACGTAATGACTAAATTAATTGTTTATATAGGCTATTTTTGCGTTTTTGTAACTAAAATCCTGTATTTCTGGTGTTCTGCACATTACTTATATTTCTATTATTGTAGTTTTCCTGTACTGTGTAACAATATACGTAATTTATTCATTCCAGTATAGCTGCTTGTTGATATTTCGGGTGTATTTTCTAATATTGTCGAAAATCTGACTTTTTAAAAAAATCATATCGACGCTCTAGGCAAAATCCAATAAACTCAAATTTTTGGCCCTTCAGGATACCCGAAAAAGATTTTTTCCAAAAAACGACCTTTCGGCCACACTGTGCGGCGGCGCGGCGCCTCCATGCCTAATTTGGATCCAAACGATTATTCTCAACAGGAAGTAGAAAACATAATTTTGGGTGAGCAAGTTATTCAAGGTCATAGCAAGATCGGCTATTCTAGCATAAAGAGGGAAAATATCACGGATCACAAAATGGCATCGGAAAATAAGAATGTAAAACCCCCATATCATCGATTATGCACTATTAATGACGACCTTCCATACTTGGCCTTGCTAAAAAAATCAACTGCAAATTAATTACAAGAAGTGAAAAAATAATATTAAGGGCAGAAATAAAATTGGTGTAGTTTTGAAGTTATAAGGCGGCTAACAAATTTGTGGAAGAATCGAAACATAAAGTCTTAAAATAACAACTCCATCTAATCTAACCTCATGTAAGGGTGTAATTAGGAACATCGATCTGGAAATCGAACTTGTCTGGTTCCTGGAGGGGGTTAACAAATTTGTGGAAGATTCGAAACATAAAGGTAAGTCTTAAAATAACAATTCCATTTAATCTAACCTCATGTAAGGGTGTAGTTAGGAACGTCGATCCGAAAATCGAAGTTGTCTGGTTCCTGGAGGGGGTTTATTTCTCCCTATAAAATAATACAAATAATAACACTAAACAAAAGAGAACTTAAAAAAATAGCTAAACTAATAATGATCAAGAAAACGATAACAGAAATAGGGAATATACATATACTCCATCAAGATCAATCTTAATTACCTTTGATGACAACTAATAGTAATGAAAATGGGAATTACTCAGCGAATTTTCCACTACTAAAAAAAACAATAATGTTCCAATAGCACAAAGAAGATGGACTTCTCAACCAAACAATGTCAAACAAAAACGCTCATATTAACAGATATTAACAAACCCCGCCACTGAATACGACAAAAACGAACACAGTGAATATATATTTTTCCCAAATTCAAGATCAGACAAAGGAAAGCCCACCATCTCAATTTCAACACAGTTCCCCACTGCATTTCAAGCTATGCACAATAAAGCAACTGCTTCTCTGGTAAATCTCTTCGCTAATTGCACACCATCCTCATCATCCACCCCTTGAATATAACACTTCCCAAGCTGAGCTTCAAAGTACAATTCATATCTCTAAGAAAAAATCAGTAGATACAGAAATTCAAGTATGTAGATTAAGGCTCCTACTCATATACGGAAACTTCCAAGCAATTTATATAAAAAAATCTGCCGACAAATCATCTGATGTGGAGCTGGAAAATGAATTCTAACTACATACCACCCCAACCAACCTATGGCTACCATCTCTCCCAAAATAAAAAATCTTGCAATGGAATGCTCCCAGCCTAATAGTGAACAGACCGAATATATTGACACTTGTATGGAACTATAACACAGATATTATTCTAATAAATGAGACCTTGTTCAAGCCTGAACATAAATTTCATATTAAAAACTATAAAACTCTTAGGAATGATTGCATTGATGGGCGGTGTGACCATTTTCATTAAACATAATATCATTCATTCGGAAAACCAAATTAAGCCCTTAGACCAAAACGATTCAATACAATAGGCTCGTTTCCAATTTTTCGAAAATAATTTTATTCAAAATACCTTGACATATTAAGCTGTTATACTAAAAATCAGATTTTTCTGAGAAGTCTGAAGGCTGATTGTCATATATAGGACTGTGCGCCTACCATGCTGCGGCCGTCGCGCGTCTTTTCGTTTTTCACAATAGGACTGGACGACCGCAACACGGTCGTAGCACAGTCCTATATGTGAAAATGTAAATAAGGGCTGCGTGCGTTTTATATGGAACATACAATTTTTTGATTTACAGTGAAAACGACACGGTAGGTGCACGGTAGGCGCACAGTCGGTGCACAGTCCTATATATGAAAATCAGCCTTTAATCGATGAAAATAAATAAGAAAGTGCCGCTGGAACATTGTAAAGGCGTGTCGCCATGAGATATGAAGGTCGCGTTGAGATATATATTTATCTATGACAGTAACAGAAACGTCAGTATTCTCGCAGTGCGGTGGCGAGGGTCGTGGCTTAGCAACAGGACGTGATCCTATTTTATTACGCCCGATCGAGACGCGCTTCGAATTCTGCATATTTAAACTCTTATATTTCAAGAACCTTAACGGATTGATTTAAAATTTTCAATGGTTCTCAATGGTGGGTCTCCAACCAGAATTAACGCTCCAAATGAAAAACCATGCCTAATGGACGTAACGATCGCTGACCTATGGCTGGCGACGCACATCAGCTGGGGGGTGCTGTCGGACTGTGGGTTCAGCGATACCATCCCACAATAATTAAGTTGAATCCGAATAATACTGCTATAAATGAGGAGTTTACGACCCGTTTCCACCCCAAATGATTTTTTGTAAGGCCAGCTGCTCTTTATATTATAACCATAAATACATACCAAGAAATACATACAAGTAAGATTAAATGAGATTATATAACCTGTGCCTAGTAAATTTATACTTAGAACAAAAGAAAAAAATCAACTCAAACCGAGATCCATTGGTGGGGCCAAGATTGCTCTGCATACTTAACAAAAAGAAAGGCAGCACTTGAAGCATACAAATGCTCCCCCTCTTTAGAAAATTATATAAAACTTATCGCAATCACCAAAACAAAACAAAAATAAGAAAAAAAAGGAGAAGTTCGC
The DNA here is from genome assembly GCA_016904865.1 of Pissodes strobi. Lineage (NCBI taxonomy): Eukaryota > Metazoa > Arthropoda > Insecta > Coleoptera > Curculionidae > Pissodes > Pissodes strobi. The sequence continues at coordinate 3,462 of MU191719.1, forward strand.
TATATTTTGTTAAAATTTAAATAGAAACTCTGACATAACCACGGTTTGGAATCAAATTTAAAAAATCTATGGGTAATACACAAAACCTAATAGCAAAATAATCTAGAACAATTTAAGAAATGAAATTCTACTTAGAATGGCAAATCTATCTAATTAGGATCTATCATTCGAACTCCAAAAAATTCCTGCCTTGAGAGAAAAAAGAGATTGAGCTCCAGGATTGGACGAGGTGTCATATTCAATGATAATTAATTTGCCTTTGGAGGCCAAACATTGCTTATTAAACATATATAACAACTCAACGAAAGATCCAAACTATGCAGACAAATTTAGACAAGGGCGGCTTCTCAATAAGTGCGTGCAATTTAACATAAACTAACTATAATTTGTGAATTTACATATTCTTGAATATCCACTGGCCGCAGAATACATTGTTTATAAGAGCGAAATCGAGACTACGATGGCGACGATCGAAACGCTGAGCGTCCGACGAACGGCCTCCACCCGTAATCACATCTAGTCTAAATCGGCCTTGCGCTAGTGTTCGGCGCTCTAGTTAACTTTATTTTCGTCATGCAAATAGGTCATAGATGTTTGTAAAATCACCAGAAGTTAAGGCCCATCTGTGCGCTGTTCAGATCCACACTTTCTAGCTTAATTTAATAATATGCAGACCCATTTCCCTGGTTCGTCGGTAACAGACGACAGGAACTGGCCAGACGAGACAAACCTTCAACCTACTGATCTGGACTGGCAAAGTGCCAACCAAATAGTTAGTGAAGACAAAATACGATGGGCAGTACTAAGCTTCTCACCCTTCAAATCGCCAGGTACTGACGGCATCCGTCCAGCTCTACTACAGTGGGGCTTGGACGAGTTACTGCCGCACTTGGTAAAGGTGTTCTGGGCATGCCTAGCGCTGCGCTACATCCCGAAGGCATGGAGAGAAGTAAGAGTGGTGTTCATACCAAAAGCAGGTAGGATGGATTACACTGTCCCCAAAGCCTATTGACCAATCAGCTTAACATCCTTTGTGCTAAAAACTCTGGAGAGGCTGTGTGAGCGATATTTGAGGGACTGCGTACTGGTCAACCGACCGCTGCATCCCAACCAACATGCGTACACTACGGGAAGATCGACCGACACGGCCATGCATTCAGCAGTGAGCCGGATAGAGAGATCGCTGGACAATAATGAGTCCACCTTAGGTGTATTTATTGATATTGAAGGTGCGTTTGATAAAACCACCTTTGGAAAAATCAATGCTGCCTTAACAAACAGGGGCGTCCCTCCTGCTGTCAGTGGCTGGATTTTCAACATGCTCTCGAAGAGACGCGTGCAAATAAAGGTGGAAGATACTGTAGTGAGAGGAATCGTTGCCAGAGGCTGCCCGCAGGGAGGCGTTCTGTCGCCACTGCTATGGAACCTTGTTCTCGACAGCCTCTTGCATCGCCTCAACTCAGATGGATTCTACACCAATGCATATGCAGACGATCTTACGATACTGCTCAACGGAAAGTTTGAAGGAGTTCTGTGCAATCGAATGCAGAGTGCCCTTCGCTTAGTCGAAAAGTGGTGCAGGGAGCACTCCCTGTCTGTAAACCCCAGGAAGACGGAGATGGTGCTCTTCACCAGAAAAAGGAGGATGGAGCCACTGCGACCTCCGACCCTCCTAAACACACAACTAAATTTTGCATCTGAGGTAAAATACCTTGGGGTCACCTTCGATGCTAAATTAACCTGGAATCTTCACTTAGAACGAAGACTAAAGAAGGCATACATCTCTTATGAACAGTGCCGCAGGACCGTGGGTAAAACCTGGGGGATGAAACCCAGGGTCGTAATGTGGATCTATACTGCCATCATAAGACCTATGATTGCCTATGGAGCCGTAGTTTGGTGGCCCAAGAGTCAACAAAAAACGGCAATGCTTAAGCTCAGTCAGGTACAGAGAACTGCCTGCCTAACTGTAACGGGAGCTATGAGAACAACCCCAACCAGAGCCATGGAAGTAATGTTGTGCCTGCCTCCCGTAGATATTTATCTAAGGGAGGTGGCTCTGACTGCATTGCTAAGGCTCAAAGTCGTTGGTGTGTAACCTAGCATAGAATGTGGAGAGACTAGACGCCACCTGTGGGAAGGGGCAGTCGTAAGACTGCCACTACTGCAGGTAAGTGCAGATAGCATACCTCCCAAGTTTGTCTTCGACAAACTATATGATGTACAAATAAAACCATTTGAGCCTATAACCGAAGGTGCGGTTAACATTTTCGTGGATGGCTCAAAAACCAAGGAAGGAGCAGGCTGTGGAATTTACTCCCGCAGCTTACGACTTGAACTTAAATGGCCTATGGAGGGACACGCAAGCATAGTTCAGTCTGAACTTGCTGCAATATCCATAGCCGCAAAAGAGATTGTTCGCAGGAATACTGAGAACAAGACTATTAAAATCTACACGGATAGTAGACAAGCACTACTGGCCTTGAAAAGTTGTAAACTTACAGCCAGGTCAGTACTAGAATGCCATAATTCACTGGAGGATGCTGCCCGCAAAAACAGAATTTCTGTGTGCTGGGTTAAAGGACATGCACAGTGCGAAGGTAACAAATCAGCGGACAAATTGGCTAGAAAGGCAGCCGGTTCAAACATTATCGGAGCCGGCCCTTCAAACCTACCTGTCGCGACGACGATACATATGATAAAAAAGATCACCCATGAAGACTTTAGGGCAAGATGGGACGAAACAACTAACTGTCGACTGGCCAGGGAGTTTTTAAGCTACCCTAATGAGTCTGCAGCAAAAGCATACCTGGATATGTCAAGGAAGACCCTACGACTCGTGGTGGGGATTCTGACTGGACACTGCCAGCTAAGGAAACATCTCCACACAATGAGATTATGCGAGACACCTATATGCAGAGGCTGTGAACAGGAGGACGAAACAGTAGAGCATCTGCTCTGCGATTGCGACGCTGTTTCGGAACTAACGGAATCCATTTTGGGAGAACGATGGCCAACCATGGCTTTTCTTAGAACAGCCTCCTCGGGCAACATCGCCGCCTTTTTTACAACACTAGGCTGGACGATGGCCTAGATGGATTGGTTGACCTGGAGAGGATGCACAGGGGGTCCAATGGGGCCTAAGTGCCGCGGCCTTTCAAGGCCATCCTCTCACCATTTCCAGATTCCAGATAATATGCAGTGCTTGCGTTTGCTACGGTTTACTCGAGTCTAGCGTTTTATAGAGAGCTCAGGTGAGCTCAGGTGAGTTTTGTAGATTATTATTTTTTTGGACTCAAGTTATGATTGAAATTTTGCCATTAGAGAAATAATATAGTGACGATGCTGGCGCGTTTCTTTTAATTGAACTTAGTTAAGCGTTAATTTTATCTAGAATTTTGCGGATAAGTGAATGTGTTCTATAATAAACTAAGGAGAAAATTCTGAATACATTGAACCATTTTATTTTTGTTTAATGTTTAGTAGAAATTTATGGCAAATTAATTTGTTAAAATGAATGCGTCTTGTTTAAGTAAGGATTATGCAGAACAAATAAATATTCATAATGAAACGGTTAAGCAAAATCGGTTAGTTGCTTCAAAAATTATACACATTAAAATTACGTAACCTTCCTCTTCGTGGACAAAATGAAAAGAGTGATTCGGTTAACAAAGACGTGTTTTTGGAACTAGTAGATTATAATCGAAATATTGATTCGGTTTTAGATAAACATCTAAGTGATTCGCGCGTTTGTTGCAATGCATGCAGAGAACACTTTTTGCAAGAAATTGAAAAAGTTCTTTTCTTGCAGTAATGTCTGACGACACCACCGATATTTCAACACAGTGTCCAATGGCGTTTTTCTTTTTCTTGCCGTTTTTATAAACATAAAATGAAAGTGTGTGTGTGATGTGTGATGAAAAAGTTATTGAAAAATTTATTTTGGCCAAAAACTGGCGAATGGAATTTCACTTTATAAACTAGGAAACGGCAAGGCTAAGTTGCTAACCACCGACAAAGATATGTACAATAACCCTTTTTTACCATCAGACTGATGTATTTTTTAACGCTTTCGAACTTCTCACGTTTTTTGCGAATTTTATTGATTTGTAAATACAATAAACCGTTTTAATGGTTTACTCTTCTGGAATCGGTAAGTATACCTACTTATCCATTTCTTTAAGTGCGCAACAATTCTTATATATATATATATATATATATAATGTGTATAAATACCACCTGTGATTTGTGCTGTAAATATGATCACCACAACCACCCCTCAGACAGTAACTGTGACACTTGCTAAGCAATCGCTGACGGATGAATGAATCAAATGCCTTTGACAAGTCAAAATAAAGACTGGCCACGTGATGATTTTTGTCTATATTTTCCTAAATAAATTTCAAGGTGCTAACAATTGCATGCTCTGTAGAACTCGATTGCCTAATTCCAAATTGTTTACTTAATATATTATATTTTTTAAAATGTTTGTTTGTCGGATGTATATAGCCTTCTCAAAGGCCTTTGACATTGCTGGTAGCAAGCGACACAGGTCTGTTTGTCACCGTCTTTGTGCACCCGAGTAGCTTTAGCTTTCTTCGAGGCCGCTAGGAAAAGTACCTGATAGGTGGTTAAAACTTTTTTAATCATCTCCTGACGATGCTAACATGGTTCGCGAAACGCGCGTCGAGTGCTATAATTGTTTCGGTATTGTGGATAAAACTCCGTTTTAGTGCATTTTGCCGAAGGTTCCAAACCACAACATAGTATTTCTATATTGCCTTTCCAGTTTGTACTAGTAGAAAAAAGCAGCGAACTGGATAAGTAAAGATATTAAAATTTATTCAAGTTTCATAAAGGATTTAGATGTTAATTATAAAATTACGGGCTTACGGGCTGACCTACATAAGTATAAATCAGAGAGAAACAGTAATACGAAATTTATTTCAGATTATATAATGTCTGTAAATGATAATAAAATAATAAATTCAAACACAAAACAATGTGGAACATTTTTAACATGGAAACTAATAGGAAATCTTCTTTCCAAGACATAACAATCAATTCGCAGAAAGGAAAAGTGACTGGGAGATCAATAGATGTGGCCAATGCTATTATTGGACAGTTTACCCTTCCTATCTCGATCTATGCAGTTTCTGAATACAAACCAAATCGTACTTTACCTACTATATTTTTCAAACCAGTTAATGAAAATGAAGTCTGCATGATTGTCCTTGGTTTTCCTAATAAATATTCAGCGGGGCTAGAACTTCCGGTGAATGTATTAAGGTCTGTGGCTGAACTCGCCTGTGTGTCGTCATATCACATAATTAATAAAAGCTTTCTATTAGGTACTTTTCCTAGCGGTCTCGAAGAAAGCTAAAGCTATTCGGGTGCACAAAAAGGGTGACGAACAGACCTGTGTCGCTTGCTACCAGCAATGTCAAAGGTCTTTGAGAAGGCTATATACATCCGACTAACAAACTTTTTAAATAAACATAATATATTAAGTAAACAATTTGGGATTAGGCAATCGAGTTCTACAGAACATGCAATTGTTAGCACTTTGGAATTTATTTAGGAAAATATAGACAAAAGTCATCACGTGGCCAGTCTTTGATGAATCTGGGCAAACGAGTCGCATCAGCTTGTTACTCCCTCAGAATTGTGTCTAGGTATTTGAACACTGAATGTCTTAAGGTCGTTTTAGTTTAAGATCCGGTATTAGAAATATATCCGCTCATCTGTTATTTGACGATGACAAAGATTATATGTTAGATAATATATAGATTGATAAATCGCAAATGGGTTGCCTAGCTAAATCTGGGGCCAATACCGTTATACAGGGTGAAACAAATTCGCTTCTCACTATTGGGATCTCGTAAGCGGTAAGAGATATAATATTGCGGCAAAGTTTAAATTGAGGCAAAGTTGCGCAATATAGTGCCCAGTATTTTAACATTTTGATATTTGAGATATCTCGAGTACTTCCGGCTTCCGGAGATATCCGAGAAAACCGAAAATTTCGAATTTGGGTTTTAATATTTTGTGACGTATAATGACACTTTCTAGAGGCACTTTTTAACGATATATCCTAGGAGGTTTTCAGTTTTCTAACCCAACCATATTTTTAACTTGTAGGTATTATTAACAAAATGAACACCTCAGACAATTTATAATACTAACAGGCGCAGATTAAGTTGAGATCTCAAATTAAAAAAAAACTCCGGTAATTTTGTCAGTAACGCTTACGAAATTACCCCCTAAATATGCAAAAAAATTGATAAAAAGTACAGGTCTATATTTGAAAAAAATGGCTTGATGGTTCTGAGAAATCGAAACGTTGATTTAGAAAACTGACAACTTCTTAGGGTAAAAGTGCCTCTAGAGAAAATTAATATTTTTTTCATAATACCTCTCTGAAAACTATCATTTTCGACGTCTCTGTAGAGCAAAGAAAGTAAGTCTTTTCGGTCCGGGCACGGAAAAAATTTTCCCGGTCCCTAATTAGGGAGCGGGAAAAGTTTTCCCGCTCCCTGATTTTAAGTGCTAAATTTGCAGTTATTTAGTCACAGAATAAGCATAAAGTATAATAAATTGGGTCAAAAGTATACAGCGATGCAGTCTACAAGATTAATCTAGTACATTTTAGCGTCAATAGTCTAATTTTAAGTAAAATAATTTTATTTATTCTGACCTTACTTGTCACAAATACTTCAAAATTAGCTGCCTATTCCATTACAACAAAGCATACAAACACATTTACATAGCAACGCTTGATGAATATTAGATAAATACCTACCTGTCTTGCTTGTCTTGCAAGTTTGACGTTTGCTTTCATTTGAATACAAAATGTATTATGATATCCTTTTGGATACGTAAACTTATAATAATTTAAGCAAATGACTGTCGGAAAACAAGGAAATGTACAATTTTTATATATTTTTTAATGGGATGTCCTGTATATTATTACAGTTTTAAGATCTCCTTAGCCTCCGCGTTTTAATAATATATGGTTTGCCTATATTTGGACTAGCCGTTTTTTAGTTATTTCACTTTAAATAACTTAGACACGCCTCATGCAATGCGGGCAAATAATGTGATTTCTTATTGAAACAGGCATGGATCACCAAGGAAAACAAAACATTATAATACGACAGTAAATATTTACATCATTACGATGCTGTTGCAAGGCGCGGCAAACTAGATTAAGATATTTAAAGTGAAATAACTAAAAAACGGCTAGGCCAAATATAGGCAAACTATATATTTTTGAAAAGCGGGGGCCAAAGAGCTCTTAAAATAATAATATACAGGGCATTTCATTAAAAAAATGAAAAATTAGCATTTTCTTGTTTTCCGATAGTCACTTGTTTTTTTTTTTGGTCAGTTTGTTTAAAATTTTCAGGAAAATCCTGAAACTTCTATTTGAACAATTTTCTGTCTCGTGAAATAAAATTTCAAAAGGGGTGGCAAATTATAATTATACCTCAGGATATATTTAATTATTGTACTTTGCTGTTGATAATGTTTATTTTTAGGATAGTCTAAATTGCCTGTAAAGCCTGTAAGCATTGATTTATCTCATAGCGTTGCTTTGTCACAACTTTGTGATTTCGTTGGAAATAAAGATATTTATTATTTATTACTATTATTAAAGTAAAACTATTTGTGTTTGCTCTTATATTCTTTGTTCAATTTGTACCAACTCAAAATAAATCTAAATCATAAAATTGGTACTTTTATTCACACCTGTGATGAATGTTTCACTACTATGCCCATATAGCAATTTAAAGTGGTAGGTGACCTAAATGGTATTTATTGATGATTTCTTAAGATTTATATTATAATATTTATCAACCTTCAATAATACTGAAGTCTGACAGGTAGGTGTTATGGATATTTTTCTCCATATTTATGATCCAGTATAACTTCCAGTATGTTTGGTTTTATAGTTGACTCGATAATCCATACTAATGAAAACGTGAGGTTTACAGAATACAAAAAATCTGGATTTCGAAGAATAATTTCCATTGTTAATTTAATTTTGTTATATATTTTATTTTGTATATTAGTTATTTTCAAAAAATATACCTACATAGATAAGTACTCTTTAAGAAGAATATAATAGGTTGCTCATATTACTCTTAAGTCCGACTTTCTTAAAATATTAATAAGGAATGTTTTCAGCAACGTTTTGCCATAGAGGTTATGATATTTAATATGAGCTTAAAGTTTTGTTCTGCTGCTAGCAGATCATGGCCAACCAAATGCTGATAATGCCTTAATATAATTTAGTTTAATTAACTGAACTTCTTTGTTACAAAAAATCATTACCTTTTCTATAAACTTGTCATCTCTATATGTCTATATCAATATACATACCTGCGAAGGATCGGGATTATCAGAGAATCTGGATGCACACACAAGGAAAATGTCTGGTGCAGGCTTGCCACACTTCACATCAGGATCTGTAGTTCCACATACTACATGATCAAATAATTTGAAAATATCCTGATGATTTTTTGTCTTTATTACAAAACTTTGCTTTGAAGATGACGTAGCAACCGCTATAGGAACATCATGTTTTGCTAAATGTATTATTAGTCTCTGGGCACCTATAAACAAATTTACTGCTTTTGTAGTTCTAATTATACATATTTAAAAAACTAAATGCTTAAGTGGGCATTTAGCGTAATGCCAAATGATGAAAAGATTATGTGAATTGGCATAGACATACTAAATACCTATAGGGTTGCCACCTTTTTGATAAGAGACCCGGCCATCGAATTGAATTGGCGAAAAGCGCTGCAGGCGAAAATTTTTTACAATCCAAAAATGAACAAACCACACATTTTTTTAAATGAAAATTTAAACAAAAATTAAGAGTTTAATAAAAAAAATATTAATAAATAAACTAGTAAATAAAAACTGACAGCTACATCAATCAAATATACTTCTTGTTTAATATTTGAAATGGCATTTGGTATTTGATTTTGCGGATTTAATAAATTCTGATTTGTCACTTAATGATGAATACAATTATTATTGATGTTGCAACGTATGGAAAGTTCTGTTTTTACCATTACAACTGCCTATTTGTTATTATCATTTCAGAGCTGATTCATAATGCTGAAAATTCTTTCCACATAAGCATTGCTATAAGGAACGGATAAAACTATTTGAACAATCATTTTTAAAAGTTGATGCTTCCACTCTTCACACCATTTCTTTGCAACGGAAATATCTTGATCTTGATTAATAAAAGAAGTAGAAGTCTTTTGTAGAAAGCATAATCCTTCATATAGATTATCACACTCAGCATGTCAATGTGCGACGCAACTAAAAGGTTTTCATTCAGTTTTGGGATCCAGTCATTCAAATTTAATGTTTCGAACAGAAGCACGTTGTTTTCATTCAAATAAAATATTTTTTCTTCAAACGTCAGTAAATCCGTCATTACTCGACTGTGTAGGCGGCCGTGAAGTTTCGTTTTTCCTCCGGCGGAGCTTTACTTTTCACTTTTCCGCCGGCGGAGGTAAAAGTGTTACCATAGCAACATAGATACAATACAAACAGACAACAAAATAAGCGTCAACAACTCAAGATTTATTAAACTACAATTTGTATTTATCACTCAATTTGTGACTGCATTTCTAAAAATCACTAATTTAGGAACAAATTGGTTATTATTTAATCGAACTTACTCAATAACTGCTTATCAATACGGAATTAAAACGCAATCGGAGACGCAAAAAAAATAATTATTGTTGACAGTGTCCACTGACAGCTTTATGTTACATTATATTCACCGACACCGGTCTAAGCAAGGCCACCTACGACCGTGGTCTAAGCCGCCTTGCGAACCCATTTATCTTTAATAATTATTATATATTATTACTATTACAAAGAGATGTTTTTGCATTAATTTGTCGACATTTGAAGAAAAAACAGCATATTTTATTTGGAGGAAAAGTTACTTTTCATGGCTTGCTCTCTATTACCAGCCTCACTCCGTTCGGCTGTTAAACACGAGCGCGCCATGAAAAGTATCACTTTTCCTCCATATAAAATAATATACTATTTTTCAAGTATTCTGAGCAAAACTGTGCACTTGTTGTTAGTTTGCTAAAGCCTGATTTGTTTTGAAGCCAACAAATATGTCTTCTTTCCATTTCTTTTATTTGTTTTGTAAACCAGGCATGATTTCATAAACATAAACATCTGTGATAGATAACTACATTAGATTGCTCCAATGTTTTGATTAAAGATTGGAATATGAATAGCACATGATAAACAAAATAAATGTAGCATTCAGCAAAAGTTGGATCATCTGATAGTTGATCTCCTTAGTCTCGTATAAATGTCCATATGATACTATCGCAATTTTCGCATTTTTGCAAGAAATAAATCATTATGGCAGTCCAATTTAGTAACAAACGATCTAGAGCTGGAAACAGGCTTAACCATCACACCGGTATGTCTTAATACATGATGACTCCTGCTGAACAAACTGAAAGCCATCCTTTAGGTTAGCAACGTTTTTGACGCTACAACTAACATAGTTGAATACCTTCAAAACCAGACTACATCAAAACTTAATAATTTAGGAGAGTATTTTGCTGCATTATATAATATGTAGCAGTTACAATTAGATAATCTTTGGTTTTATTTCTGCAATTTTTTGATTAATAGTTGACGGATGCATCATCAGCTCCAAATGCAGTTACAATACTGTCACGGGTAGAAACCATCAAAAGGTTTTTGTGCTACCCTATAGAACTGGCCTTGCCGCGTCTATATATGAGTCATCGCCGGCCGCGAAGATTCAGGAACTCTGGAATTATCTCGATGCCCTGGTCGAAAATAATATAGAGTTGCCTCGCTTCTTCCCGAGTAATCGTGATAGATTTGACAATGTATATAAGTAGCAGACCTAAAGCGTGTTGATTTAGTTAATCATTGAGTGTTGAATTGTAAAAAGCTATTAGTTGCAAAATTATAAGAGTAGTCTAGTGTGTTTAATTGGATACAGTGGTAGAGAATAAACAGAATACTAGTTTGAAATAGTCAAAGTTGTAATTTTGTTCAGAACCCACGGGAAAAACGTAACAATACAATACAATACAATCGTTTATTCATGTAACTTAGAGTAATTGTTTACACAGGTCAATCCAATAAGAATAAGCATAATTATCCCTACTCATTACAAATATAGCAAAAGCTCCTGCAACAGAACATGTCAAAATAATCGGACGGACAAAATGAGAAATTTGAAAAGGAAGTAAACAATATACAAGAAGTTGGAAATGTACAAAGGGAAGTTGGAAATGTACAAAGGGAAGTAGGAAACGTACAGAAAGAAATGAAGTATCTACAAGCAGAAGTTACCAGACCAAAAAATCAAGGACACACCGAGATGGTATTCGCCACAGGACAGCATATCAAACCTCCAACATATGACGGTCAAACATCCTAGACAATGTACAGGGTGGCTCGAATTCGTGTCTATGTATGGGGAACTCGAAAACCGTAAGAGATACAGTGTCGGTCAAATTAAGGCAAAATTGCGCATTTAGGTGCCTAGCAATATGCCGTTTAGAAAGTTTTAAAATTCCAAGTATTTCCGGAGTTATCCGGAAAAACCGAAATTTTTAAAATTTATTTTTTCCTGGGCTTATTTAAAAACGGATTTCAAATTGAATTGCACTTTTGCATTGCCACTTTTTCCGCTCTATCTAGTGATGGTATCCAGTTTGAAATCCGACGTTTCGTCTTCAAGGGATCATCATCAACTTTCTTTTTTTAAATACGAACTTTATTTTTTTTATCGTTTTTCAGATGCTATTGGCGTTAGTAATACGACTGTGCTTTTTTAATTTTTTTTTTAATTTTTATTATTATTTTTTTAATTATATATTTTGCTTTGGCGTAATTTTAAATAATTTAAGGTAGGTACTTTTGAAATTTTTATATTCTATAAAAATATTTTATTTTGTTTTTTGTATTAAGTGGAAAATTGGAGCTTATTAAAAATAAAAAATAATAAAATTATTTCTTACGAGAATATGGCCATGAACTATTACTCAAATAGGTTGCTTACTGCAAAGATAAAATACTCCCAACTTTTAACCATTTAAAAAATTTATTTAATAGAGAACATCAACAATTTATAATCATACTACGTGATACTATAGGAACTTTGATGGAAAAACACCTATTGGAACTTTGCTTATAAATAAAATGCACTAAGCAACTTGTTTGAGTAATAGTTCATGGCCATATTCTCGTCAAAAACAATTTTACTATTTTTAATTTTTAATACGGGCTTCATTTTTCAACTTAATACAAAAAACAAATAAAATATTTTTATAGAATATGAAAATTTCAAAAGTACCTACCTTAAATTATTTAAAATCATGCCAAAGCAAAATATATAAAATAAAAATAATAAAAAAAAATAAAAAATAAAATATGAAAACACATACTCATATTAATAACGCCAATACCATCCGAAAAACGATAAAAAAAATTAATGTTCGTATTTAAAAAAAGAAAGTTGATGATAATCCCTTGAAGACGAAACGTCGGATTTCAAACTGGATATCATCATTGGATAGAGCGGAAAAAGTGGCAATGGAAAAGTGCAATTAAATTTGAAATCCGTTTTTAAATAAGCGCAGGAAAAAAATAAAACGATTTTTCAAAATTTCGGTTTTTTCCGGATATCTCCGTAAATACTCGGAATTTTAAAACTTTCTAAACGGGATATTGTTATGCACTTAAATGCGCAATTTTGCCTTGATTTGACCGGCACTGTATCTCTTACGGTTTTCGAGTTCCCCATACATAGACACGAATTCGAGCCACCCTGTACAAAAAACAATTTGAAGCCGCTGATGTTGCCAACGGTTGAAATAACGAAGGAATGGCTACGTCACTGGTGACCATTCCCATCAGCCAACAGGGGAAATATGACATACTTGTAGCTGCCCTGAAGAGACGATTTGGAGACCAGCACAGTGACAACTGTATCAGGCACAAGTAAAGTCCCGACATCAGAAGCCTGGTGAAAACCCGCAAGAGTTTGAGTTAGGCAGACGTTAGACGTCTCATTCAATTGGCCTACCCAGGAGCAACAGAAGAATTTGAAGAGGAACTTACTGCCCAATATTTCGTGGTTGGTATCAGAGATCCAGCTTTAGCTTTCGAAGAAGAATCCCATGATCGACGCAGTCGAGCGCCTTGTAGAGGTCACACAACAGGACCGAGTTGTACTGATGTTATGAAATTAATTCACTATAGCTGACACAAGATCCAATATTCCCAAGACAGCACTCTTGTTTCTTCTAAATCCAAATTATGTTTTACAAAATAAATTGTGTGACTCAAAGAAATTAACAATCTGGACTACCATACACTTTTCCAGCACCTTTGATATAATGGGCACGATGGAAATTGGACGATAATTTTCTGAGGCAAGATTGAAATTGGACGATAATTTTCTGGGGCTGATGGATCACCCGTCTTAAAAATCTGAGTGACACTAGCCACTTTTAAATTATTAGGAAAGATGCTATTGTTAAGACAGATATTTATTAGTTTTGTCAAGAGTGAAATCAATATATTTTTCAGTCTTGATCATTTTTTTATTAATCAACTAGGTGTATTTTTTAGGCCATCAACGATTTTGAGCTATATTTGAACAGATGTTATTAAAATCAACTGGTGTTATATTGTGACTAGGTGTGGAGTAACTATTTTTCCCCTTTTGCTGATTGATTTTTTGCCACATTGCATTGTGAACGGACTTCCAGCATAATGGAGAAGTCGTCATTTGCAGCAATTTTAGCTTGCTCAATATAACTCCTGTAACTTCCTCTATATCCCAAGTATGCCTGCTCAGTCTCAGCAGAGACATACGGATTCTTCAGCTCTCTGAGAAATTCAAGCTGGCCACGCATTGCTCTCAACTCGTTATTAAACCATTTAATATTGTTAGAATAGTCAGATTTCACAACATAGGACATTTCTGGGAAACTCCTGAAACATGCATCCTCCAAGACGGAAACAAACTTCACTGATGTGAACTTAGCAGTAAAAAGTTGGCAGCAGATTTTCCGAAGATAGCCGAATGGACAGTGGCGTCGGTATACGAAATCTAATGGAAATGGACAATGTTTTTATTTGTTTATAAAAACCTACTCATAATGTAGAAACTAAATTTATACAGAATGTTCCCTACACTTGTTACTGTCTTTTAGTACCATCACCATATCCTTGCAAGGCGTCCAAGGGGTGATATTAAGGTTAAAAGAATAAAAATTGCTATTTTGGCTGCAGTGGACAAAGGTTATATTTGTTTATAAAAAAAACTACTAATAGTGTAGAAATTACATGGGGTGATACTAGGTGTAGTATCACAGTATCAGGTGGTATTAGGGTTCAAAGAATAAAAATTTGCTATTTTGGCTGCAGTGGGCAAAGTTTTTATTTGTTTATAAAAAAACTACTCATAGTCTAGACATTACAATTATATAGAGTATTCCCTACACTTCTTACTATCTTTTAGTACCATCACCATATCCTTACAAGACGTCCAAAGGGGTGGTATTAGGTAAAAGGATAAAAATTGCTATTTTGGCTGGAATGGGCAAAATTTTTATTTATTTATAAAAAACTCCTCATTGCGTAGAAACTAAGTTTATACAGAATGATCCCTACACTTATTACTTCCTATCGGTATCATCACCATATCCTTGCAAGGCGTCCAAGGGGTGATACTAGGGTTAAAAGAAAAAAAATATTTTGGCTAGAACGGACAAAGATTTTATTTGTTTATAAAAAAAACTACTCATAGTGTAGACATTAAATTTATAAAGAGAGTTCCCTACACTTGTTACTGTCTTTTAGTGCCATTACCATATCCTTGCAAGGCGTCCAAGTGGCAGTATTAGGATTAAAAGAATAAAAATTGCTATTTTGGCTTCAGCGGACAATGTTTTTATTTGTTTATAAAAAAACTACTCATAGTGTAGAGTATTCTCTACACTTGTTACCGTCTTTTAATACCATCACCATATCCTTGCAAGGCGTCCAAGGGGTGATAATAGGGTTAAAAGAATAAAAATTGCTATTTTGGCGGGAATAGACAATGCTTTTATTTGTTTATAAAAAAAACTACTCATAGTGTAGTAATTAAAATTATACAGAGTGTTCCTACACTTGTTACTGTATTTTAGTATACTCGCCATATCCTTGCAAGGATACTCACTATACCCTTGAAGACGTCCAACGGGTGGTATAAGGGTTAAAAGGATAAAAATTGCTATTTTGACTGGAATGGACAAAGATTTTATTTGTTTATAAAAAAAACTACTCACAGTGTAGAAATTTTAAATTTATACAGAGTGTTCCCTACACTTTACTGTCTTTTAGTAACATCGCCATAGCCTTGGAAGGCGTCCAAGAGGTGATATTAGGGTTAAAAGAATAAAAATTGCTATTTTGGCTGGAATGGGCAATGCTTTTATTTGTTTATAAAAAAAAACTACTCATAGTGTAGAAATTAAATTTATACAGAGTGTTCCCTACACTTGTTACTGTCTTTTAGTACCATGAGGGTTAAAAGAATCAAAATTGCTATGTTGGCTTCAATGGACAAAGTTTTTATTTATTTATAAAAAGACAGTAGCAAGTGTAGGGAACACTCTGTATAAATTTAATTTCAACACCATGAGTAGTTTTCTATAAACAAATAAAAACATTGTCCACTGCAGCCAAAATAGCAATTTTTATTATTTTAACCTTAAAATACCACCACTTGGACGCCTTGCAAGGATATGACGATGGTACTAAAAGACAGAAACAAGTATAGGGAACACTCTGTATAAATTTGATTTCTACACCATTAGTTTTTTTTTATAAATAAATAAAAACAAGCAATTTTTATTCTTTTAACCCTAATACCACCACTTGAACCCTTGCAAGTATATGGTCATGGTACTAAAAGACAGTAACAAGTGTAGGGAACACTCTGTATAAATTTAATTTCTACACTAAGAGTAGTTTTTTTATAAACAAATAAAAACATTCCAGCCAAAATAGCAATTTTTATTCTTTTAACATTAATACCACCCCTTGGACGCCTTGCAAGGATATGGTGATGGTACTAAAAGGCAGTAACAAGTGTAGGGAACACTCTGTATAAAATTAATTTCTACACTATGTAGAAATGAGTAACGGGTATTCAGCCAAAATGGTTTGTTAAAAGATAATTTGTTTCGCGTCCAAGCTTTCGGTCAGTATATCGTGACCTTCGTCAGGGCTAAAAATTATTTTATACATTAATGTACAATATATAACAATTTTGTGGTAACTTACAATCAAAACTAGTTGAATTCAATTTTGGCAGTTATAACATTTTAAAAACATGGTAAAAAATTGGTAAAATATTAGAATATCTTATAGATCTACATAAAATGTCAGTCAATCTATTTCGCTTCAAAATAAATAATTTACGAGACGTTAAAGGAATACTTGATATTTGATGTTAATTAATAATAATGGCAAGGGGTATTGGTATATAATTATCGGTTATTTAGTGATAATATATAAGAATAAATTGAGCTTAAATCATCAATTTCAGTTCTCTTATTTGTTTTATTTATTTCGACCATTTCTAAAAATAACCTTTTATTCAATTTTTTTTATGGAGAATTTTAATTTCATTAAAGTTTGGTATGTGACCAGTAATATACGCATGTTCAGACAAAGCTGAAGTGTTTTTTGAAGTCTGATGTCACTTTTATTTCCAGAAATTCTATTTTTTAGATTTTGTGATGTTTGAGAATCCTCATAACTAAAATTATAGTTAAGAAATTCATCAATACTATAGAAAGCGTTATTTAATAATGTTACGGCTAGCAACCATACGAATGTTTTTGTGCTACCCTATAGGAAGGAAGGAAGATCTATAAAAAATATTGAATAGCATTTGCATGGACTTGCTGTTACGCTTGATGGTGTGAAGAAAATCTTTGGGTAAACTATTTTATGACTGTGAGCAGGAATATTCTCATTCATATCTACACATATTTTCCATTTTGTAGCATGGCTGGTAATACATATAAATATTTCAATTGTGGAAAATCTAAGCTGCGTGATGGGGTTAGAATTTTTAGGTATAGGTTTCCATATAAAAATCCTGAATTGTGTAGGAAATGGGGTCTTCAGTGTAATACCTAAAAATATAGTTGCTAAAAATAGTAGTATCGCTAGGACAACGCAGTCTCTATTAAAGTATACATAGTAATAGTAGATAGCATTAACATTCAAGATTTAAGTAGTTGTAGAGATTAATATCAATAAAACTAACTAGGTAATTTATATCACTTATTGTCGGCTATTCACCGATTTTATAGTCAAACACTGAGATTTAACATAACTAATATATACTGCAGTAATAACTGCCAAACAGTAAAGAATTAAAAATAAGAGTGGCAAAATAGAGCGTCTTATCTGTATTAGTTTTGCGTAATGAATAATTTACCGAGTGTGCATAATCTATATATACATGTTATATAAATATAAATATAAAAAGGAGATATCATCGTTCTTGGTCATCGTTAGGTAACTCGACGTCTATGGTGTGTTTCACGAGTCGTGTGTCGAATATAGGGCGTTTCACGAGTCGTGGACAGCATTATGATAGATTGATTCTATTGTAATTGCTCATCATTGATATTGCTGTTAACTTTTTCAAAAATGCAAACTTTTGGTTACGATTTGTGATGTTACATCGTCGGGCGAGTACGAAAGCCTATGTAAATTTCAATGGGGTCAATTCTTTGCTTCACTAGTAATTATTTTAGAGACTAAATTTCCGAAAATTAAATGAAAAAGCTATGTCATTTGAATATGCTATTTTAAACTATTATTATTTCTAGGGTGTTTTTATTATCAATCTTTAAAATGTACCTGGTTCGCAAACTAAAAGTTTGCGAAATTATTTCAACGGTTTACTTTTACCTGGTTTACTGGAGAAAGCTTGGGTTTATTATTTAAGCAAAGCTTTTTTAATGCTTTTCCACGACTTCTAATTAATAGTATTTTGCCTAAAATAATAATAAAATTAGGGAAAACAGTAATTGACCCTTTGATAAGTTCGACGAACAGCACCCGATATAGGTATAATATGTATGCGTTACCAAGGTAAATATCTGTATCTCTAGATTCATGTCATTTGACCTTAGGTAATCAATCAAACATAACATTTAAGTAGGTAGACACCTACCTAATCAATTTTTAATGCTATATAACTAAAAATGGGTTAACAGATTTTGACAATTTTTTCACATTTTGCAACGTTAATAATAAATTAAACAATGCACGGTCATGCATCAATCAATCAAATATAGGAACTTCCGCTTGTCCCGAAACGTTAAAATATCATTAATTAGCAAAAAAAAATTACCGTACATGCAAAATTTTTAAAAAAGTACAAAAACCTCAAGAATAAAAGTAACTTCAGCGGGAAAAGAACTTTTATTTATAAGGTTATGTAAAATATGTTTTACATTTTTGCGTGTCCAGTATAGTTTTTACTGAAAACTAATAATTTTTTAACGTTTTAGGACAAGCAAAGGTGAATCTTTTCTTCGAAAATGCACAAATAAAGCAGTTCTTCTTCTTTCTGAGTCAATCTATGGACATACTGTGTGTATTGTATTAAATTGGCTATTTTTTCATATTTACCCTCGCTCACAAACATTCATGTTCCGTTCAGTAATTTAAAAAAATCCTTAAATAGCGCAACCCATAACTCCCGTAGGGCAATTTGCAATTAATTCCGAGGGAGATTCGAGGTAGGGTGTTTTTATCATTCTTTTTCTTTACAGATTTTCTTCATTACCACATCACGACAAAACTTCCAAATTGCAATCTTCGATTATTTCCTGTGGATTCAAAACAGAGCGTTTTCATCCCCTTAAATCTTTACAGGAGTCGATCCTGTTGTTTTTAACTTAATTCAGAATTAGCTCACTAGAAAATCCTCGCGGTGATATTTTCAAGGATTTCCTGTAAATTAAAAGGGAAATGTTTCCATCTTCGTAATGCTTCTGGGGTTAATTTGGAACTTTTTCATTATTTTATTCAGATCTAGTGCACTCAAAAACCCTCGAACCGCATTTTTAAATTATTTCCTGTATAGATTCAAAATGAAGTGTTTTCATCTCCTCAACTCGTCAAATGTTGATCCCAGATTTTTGAATTTTTTATTCAGACGTAGCGCACCCGAACACCACCGGTCTGCAATCTACTGGATTATTTTTTGTACAGGTTTAAAAGGGGGCGTTTTCATCCCTACAAGTATCAGAGCTTGATCTCAATTATTTTCATTATTTTATTCATATTCAGAGCACAGTTATTTCCTATAGAGATTCAAAAAAGGGCTGTTTTCATCCCCGCGACTTTTAAAACAAATTTATGTTATTATGTCACTCAGATTCAACTGATTCGGGAACCCCCGGAGTGCATTGTCTCCTGTAAAGATTCATGAGATAGTGCTTTCATCCCCCTTATAGCTCTTCAGGGATCGATCACTAATTTTTTTCATTATTTAATTCAGGTGTAGCGCACTGAAAAACCTCCGGAGTGCAATTTTCAACCATTTTCTGTAGATATTTAAAAAATGGCTATTTCCATCTACTCAACTTTTTAGGGGTATATCTTATTTTTGATGTGTAAACATCTTACGCGGCGGTATGAGGGTATATCTCGGCAAATGGGACGAAAATGCGCAAACCATTCTAGCCGCTAGGGCGGTATTATATACAATTTTGCCATTCAAAATCGTTTTAAATGCATTTTAGACGATAAAAAAGCATATTTTAAATTAAACGAACCGTCAAAAGTATTATTTTTAATTATTATATTCGCAGTGTATTTGGATCCATAGAACAGCTTATATTGACTGGACGGTTGAATTTAAAATGAATTTTCGCTTCAAAATCCACGACAAATTCGTCCTAAAAAAAGTCCGAATTTTCGGATTTTTATACAATTTTGCCATTTAAAATCGTTTTTAAACGGATTTTAGACGATAAAAGAGTATATTATTATTTGAAATTAAACGAACTGTCAAAAGTATTATTCAGTTGCCCAGACGTTTAAACCAATATTGAATCATGGCCTTCTTATAAAATTTGCAAAATTTTGTTATTTACTTTCCCAAATCAAAGAATGTCGGCCCAAGATGACTACGTAAATATGAAATAAGCTGTGTCCATATGTTGATGTTATTTCTGGTGGCATTAGATTTTCGTGTCGATTTTGTGCAGTGAATTAATCCACTCCGCAGCTGCCAGTAAGTATTATTAAAGAATCCTAATTAATATTAGGTTTATTCTAGCAGCGATTTAAAACGGTACAAGCTATCTGCGTGATTTATTACGGCGCATGAACTCGGAACGGTTGGTCACCGTGACAACTTATTAGAAATCACGGTTCTCCCCGTTCGTACACTAAGGAATCTGTAAGTGATAATCGAGACTGCGAACTAGCTAACTACAGAGGCGCGGCGTGACCGTGTCGATATATTTAAACGCTGCCGCTAATTCGACAACATTCGACTGCTGCTATGCGTTAGTTCCGTTCTTGAAACGTTCTTTTTAGATATACCAACGACAAAGTTTACAGAGAATAAATATATCTTTATTCTGTAGACTTTTCCAACGATCAAGTTAGGGTTCACGGTCCAGCCAGACACTTGTGGTTAAAAAATATTTGCCAAAATTTTATTAAGTTAAAAAAAAAACAAAGTGACATGTATTATTGTATTTCAAAGGTAATATAAAAATAAATGCATTACAAAGCGTTCAAAAGGAAATAATTTTAATTTTAATTTTAATGGTTTATGTTTATTTACATTTATTTTGAGACTATTTGCCGCAGGTGCCGGCCGCTGGCTGATCAAAGCATGCCGACGTGAAGCAAAAAAAACAGCTCCTCTTTGTTAATGCTTAATGTACTTCCGCTTTTTTATTAAAGGATTGTCGACATGTGTACTACGAATCACCCCTCGGTAAACGAAAACGGCGATAATATTTTAAAGTGTCGTTTAGGAGAATTTAAATATATCCAGTAGTTGAAAAAAACAAAATCACGCACGTGACTGAGTCACGGGTTTTTTAGACCGTGATTTTTGGGGAACGGTCACTGATCACTACCGTGACTGAAAATTGCTGTCACGCCCCATCTCTAATCGCTGCTAGAACAAACCTATTATAAATGCGAATGTGCTTATTTTTATTCTATGAACAAGCTAAAATGTACAGGTAACGGCCATAGCACGTGGAAAATACCAGTTCTCGTCCGATCACTGAAGTTAAGCAAAGTCGGGCGTGGTTAGTAGTTGAATGGGTGACCGCCTGGGAACACAATGTGCTGCTGTAATTTTTTTTACAACCGATGTCGTTATAGGATATGTTTACACATCATCATAAAAAAACAAAAATACAACTTTTATAAACAAAAAATAGAAAGCAATAAAACGGACATTAAAACCATATATAAAATAATAAAGGATGCAACAAATGCCAGGGAAAAGAATTCAAAAACCAATTTCTTATTTTTGGATGAAAATAATATGAATTTTTCTAATAACATCGACATGGCAAATGCTTGTAATAAATATTTTGCCGACATTGGTACTGAAATGGAAAGAAAAATAAAAGTACCACAAAATCCATATGTGGTAAATGAAAGCCTACAAACGTCACTATATCTGAGCCCAGTAACAGGGAACGAAATTATAGAGCACATATACTCTCTTAAAAATGATAGCGCCCCAGGCAAAGATGGTATTTGTGCAAGGCTAATAAAATTTGTGCATCTGGAGTTGGCAGAGCCGATGGCTCACATTATGAATTTGATTTTCAAAACAGCTAAGATACCCAGTCATTTTAAAGAATCTGTCATTACTCCGATACACAAAAGAGATGATAAGAATAAAATACAAAATTATCGCCCTATCAGTTTAATAAACAACTTCGCGAAAGTGTTTGAAATGTGCTTGAAAAATAGACTGATTCCGTTTTTTAACAAACACAATATACTCTCTGATAATCAGTTCGGTTTCTCCGAAGGTTTAAGCACAACAGATGCAATGTATTCCCTTGTCGCTGAAATTACTAAAAATATGAATAATGGTAAAAAAACGATATCTGTTTTGATAGACCTTGCTAAGGCTTTCGATACAGTGCCCCATCAAAGGCTTCTAGAGGTGTTATCACACTATGGAATCCGGGGCACGGTGTTGGAACTTTTCAGGAATTACTTGCTTGACAGAGACCAATATCTGAAGCTGAATGACACACTCAGCCAACCCTTAAAGATTAAAATAGGAATACCTCAGGGTACAATCTTGGGACCAATACTCTTTATAACCTACATAAACTCCTTACTTAAATTGAACATCAATGGAAAAATAATTTCTTACGCTGACGATACGGTTCTAATTTTCTCTGGTGAGACTTGGCAAGACACAAAAGAGAGGGTGATTCGGGGTTTACTTGACGTTAAACGTTGGCTGGAATCCTTCAAATTGACAATAAATTTAACCAAAACAAATTATATTGCTTTTTCGCTTACAAAAGCAAATAGACCAAACTTCAATAACATTAAAACAGGTGATGGGAGGGATGATGCCATTCGAGAAGTCTCAAGTGCCAAGTACCTGGGGGTGATCATTGATCAACACCTAAAGTGGACTGAACACATTTCTTATCTCACAAAGAAAATACGCTGTTTAATATCAAAATTTTATATACTAAGAGAATTCTTGTGTGCCAGACTGACTACTTTGGTTTACAAATCACTGGTTGAATCTTTGATTAGATACGGGTTGACTGTATGGGGTGGTACATACAAAAGTAACTTGCAACCTCTAAGGACCATACAAAATTATATCTTAAAAGTAATATTCAAGCAAAATAGACTATATCCAACTAGACTATTATATGGTTCGGACATCTGCAACATAGATTGTTTATACATTCATTCTGTTTGTTCATACATACACAAAAACGCGAAACTAAAAAGATTCGTCAATCACCAGCATCTAACTAGAGCCAATGTAGACAAACATCTAATTATCCCAAATATCAAAAAATCTATCAGCCTAAAATTCATGGATTATCTGGGACCCAGATTTTATAATGAACTTCCAACTAATATAAAGAGCATTGCTTCAATCAAAACATTCAACATTAATAGCAAGACTTTTATCTTGGAAAATACTGAGGTTTTTTTAAGGATTAGGGACCGAGCATATTTGGTTAGATAAAGAACCCTCGGATTATTTGTTTTCTCTGGGTTTATATTTGCTTGCCAGTTTTTCTCTCTCTCTCTTTTTTTCATTTGTCTTTTCCTTTGTTTTCTTTTTTTTTACATTTTTATTTGTACTTTAAAGTTTTATTACAGTTTTGTTCCTTCATTTGGTCTAGCCAAGAACCGACTCGTACTTTGAGTATTATACAAATGTAAATATTATTGAAATTATTACAGTCAATTATGTTGGCCACATTAGGGAAACATACAGATGTCTTGAACATCTAGGTATCCCACTCACTAGTCATAAGTAATAAAAATGCTGTACTTGCCTTTTGTAAAAATTGTAATTTGTAAATGTTGTTGTTGAATAAATAAATAAAAAATAAAAAAATAAAAAATCAGTCTCGAGTACTAGCAGACTCGCTCAATATTATTTTCCATTATTTTATTCAGATATAGCGCACCCAAACTCTCTTCCTTCCGAGCATAATTTCCCATTATTCCTCCTGTAGAGGTGTATTCATCCCCACGTCTTCAAGGGTTGATTCTAGTTTTTTTCGTTATTTTGTTCAAACCGAAAACTCTCGAAGTGCAATTTTCAACAACCTAACAAAATATGCACAGGGGTTCCACTCCTTTTCTTGTGTCGATACGAACCTGTCTACCTAGCCAGCCCGCCACGAATGCACGAGTCCGCACGACAAGGCGCGAACCATAGACCAGCGCGAACTGCATGAATTTCGCCCGCGCCGCCAGTCGAGCTATGCACCTGTTGCTATATAGGTAGACTTTACTACATCGGCTCAGACCTATTACCTACACGTTATTTTTTAATAAGAATATAAGAAATTTTCATATATAATATCACAAGAGAAAAAATTTTGTCGGCAAAATTTTCGAATGGTATGAAAGTTTGTTGCTTGGCAATTTCGCGAATGATATTTTTGGTATCAAAATCACGAGCCGTCAGGCGAGGTTTCAACTGGTCATGACTGGAGGTTTCAACTGGTCATGACTGTGATTGTCTGCAGAAGACCTTAATTGTGTGTTTGAGTGGTGTAAAACTAATGGATTCAGTCGTAAATGTACATCTATGACTTTTTCACTAAAGAATTATGCAGTAGTTCATGACTATAGAGTTAACGACAATGTTCTGCAAATAGCTAATGTGCATAGGGATCTGGGAATTTTATTAGACACTTCCTTAAATTTTAATGAACATATATCACACATGATCAATAATGCACATAAAACAATGGGGTTTATCATCAGACCCACCAAGCAGTTTAATGTGGAATTGTGTCTTAAGCTCTTTGATAGTCTGGTTTTGCCTAGATTGGAGTAGGTGTCATCTGGTCGCCACAATATGAAATATGGATAAAGTCTATTGAAAGGGTGCAACATAAGTTTTTGAAGTATATGTTTTACAAGAAATTTGGCTTTTATCCACCCTACGGGTACAACCATTTACAGTTATTGGGAATATTTAATAGATTGACCCTAGAGAAATGCAGAATTAAGGCATGTCTTGTATATTTGTTTAGACTTTTGAAGGATAATGTCAACAGTACTGAGATTTTAGCACAACTTCCATTTTCAATAAATAAAATTAATACAAGAAATAAAAACACATTCTATCTCAAAGTTCCAAGAACAAACTTATACAAAAACTCACCACTCTATCGAATGTGTAGTTATTTTAATAAGTATGCAGGTGACTTAGAACTGGATACCACCAGCTTGAAAGGTTTTGGGATGAATGTTGAACAGCAACTATTTCTGGCTCAGTCTCAGGATTAGAAACAAGTATAGCATTTAGTCACAGCATATGCTGTAATGTAGATAAATATTTAATTTTAATTCATGATGTTATTAGATATTAGGTCATACGAAATGTATCTCTGTAAATGACTTAGGCTGTTGATACTGTGATTAATAAATAAATAAAATAACAGTAGAGTTTCAAGGAAAATATCTTCGGTGACCGTGAGCAATAATATGTTACCTACTTGCTACAAATGAGCATTAAATCAATCTTTTTGACCTGAAGTTCCCAGGTCAACCGATGTTTCTTCAAACTTTGGGTAGGGTATAAATTTAAAATTTTCACTCTATTTATATATGTAAAAATTAGTTTAATATTTTTGCCCTAAATTGTGGGACAATCGTAAATGTGATTTCAGTAGACAACACTTATTTTTGTTGTAAAACTTGTAGTTTATTATTTGACCTGTCGGTCCAGCTTTTTCCCCTTTAAATTCCCACATCTGTTTATCCATGTCCAAGCAAAAATTCAAAATTTACAAATCCAAATTTAATGAATTGACGTTTTCTGCTGAGAAAAGGTTTTTTTAGAAGCTGACTGACGTCCAGTATTGGGAATGAAAAATTGGCCAGGTCGGTGGAAAACTGGTCAGGTGGCAACCCGAAATACCTGGCGTTTCTTTGTTTTATATGAGCTTTTTATTCATTTCCTTTTTATTGCCTTGGACGTAAGATGCATTCTTGCCGGTTTTAAAAGACAATTTCTGCTTACATTGAATCAACAGGATTTATTTTGGTCATTTTTTAGAAGACGTGTCAGATTCGTTTTTGAATTTTGATGTTACCTAAGCATGCAACTGACCTATTGAAGTGTAGTACTTACAGTACATTATTCTTTGTGGAAACTCATACTTTCCTGTGAAAAAGATAAGTTTCACATGCAGAAAAGACTAAAATTTATGACAGTATCAATTCTGTTTGAGCATGCCTTGAGTTAGTTTCGTTTGGTTGCGCCCCTGGAGCTAGCAAAGCAAGCGAAGGGCCATGTGCGAAGTGAAATATTAGTAGAATGATAAAAAAATTAACCAACTTCTGCAACAGGGCAGTGGAGCTCTTTTCCTTAACCTTGTTAAGCCACTGGAATATTTATAAAAGTAGCACATATTTTTAACAAAATTCGTCTTTGCAAATTCAATATTTTCTATTTTTATACACTTTTTTACCCTACCCCACACCTCTATTCACTCCATTGTCCTACAAGACAGTTGATTACTATTATACTCCTGCAAACAAAAAATCTATAAAAAATATGTAAAAACATGAAATTTATGTTTTTATGAGGAAAAAAACGGCAAAATCGGTCTGACACGTCTTCTAAAAAATTACCTATGTTTTGAAGTAAGAAAAAATGTAGCTTTACTAAACTGCTATTACACTTACCTGGCATTAAAGGAGGATTTTGTAGTTCCAATGCTACTTTTTTATGATAAATTTCCAAAAATGTATCTAATTCCAATGGAATATCCAATTCAGTAAGAAATATCCTGGCTGTATCTGTTTCTGTAGTACCCAATAGTTTTGCTTCAATTTCATGTGTATATTCTTTTCCATACTGATTAGCAATTGAATTCAAAATACGTTTGTAAAATGATTCAGATTCTAAAATTGTTGAGTTCCTTGAATTTATACTAGCCCCACTCCAATTCAAAATTCGTTTTAAAGAAAAATTGTAATTTTTGGCCAGTTTTATGAAAATGGACCAAAGCTTTTAATACAAAAATAATTTAGCTGGATTAGAGATTATGCAAAGAAAAAACAAAAATAAATTTTTCTACCAAATGAACGTGTAATTCTTAATTTTTACCTAAAATAAGTCCATCCATATCAAAAATAACGTGAGTTACAGGCTTAAACTGCATTTTTAACTTCAATCTTCAAATATACTTCTTTAAATTCTTGTATTTGTGATACCTTCTGATAGTTAAGAATGATTCAGTTATCAAATATACTAGTTAAATAGAATAAATATTGCATTGCTTCTATAAATTTTCCGTTTCCTAATTTTTTTGTTCAATGCTACGCTACAAAAGTAGAAAAAAGGTTATGTTTCAAGTTTCAAGGACTTACGTCATGGGAAGTGGTAAGGCAAAATGCGTGGATTTTGATGGGAAGGTGTGATGACTGTGATGTGAGAAAGGTCAAGTATTAGACAAGGTCAAGTGGTCAGAAAGTCCGGCAAGCGGCAAGGTCAAAACTGGGATATTTCCACGCGTCTACCTACACTAAGGAAGGTGGCCAGACTCCAGACGTCCCGCGTTTTGCGGGATCGTCCTTTCTTTTTGTAAGCTTTCCAGCATTGTCCCGAATGTCCCGCATTTTCATTTCAGTTTGAGGAGCAAATTTACCTTTTTGTAATTTTTTTTTAACGATATCGATTATTTTGCGGTATCGATATGAAGAATCCCATCTTGAATTGACAATCTTCGGTTGAAGGAAGCGATACGAGTGTCTCGAGAGAGCTTTACTTTGGCTGCCGTCAAGGTCGAATGTTACAAATGCGCGCAGCGTTATAAGATCCTTTACACAAATAGTGCACTATATAAAAATCGGCCTTTCCTATTGGTCGATCCGGGGGCTCAAGAAAAACTAACCAGGTGCTAACCCAAGACATACCCAAAATCAAGAAAAAAACTGTTTAGAAACATAATATTAAAAAAATAATAAAAAAAAAGCAACCGGATTCGAACCCAAGCCGTCCAGGTGAGATCACCGATCTCCATCTATGGATAAGCACAAACCGTCTGCAAGCGTCGAAAAATCTTACCAATCATGGGGAAAAAAAACGGGTTCTGCGTCGGACAGAACTGAAAATAGGATAATTTTACTCATGCGCACAAACACCGAGAAGCGACAGAACGAAATCAGCTCATAAAGCTTTTACAGTTCGGTAATCAAAAATATTATCAAATTTCTCTGACCTTGCTTGTTGCTTGCGCTTGAAATAATTATTTTTTCTGTGTTTGCCGTAATGGGTTTCGGCGTTTCGTTTCGTTCACTTATTGAAGTACGTACGTGCGTCTGAGTGGTTTATATTATGGTTTTCGTTGAAAATAACTAATTTACTCCTGGACATCTAGTTTAGTTTATTATTATAATAGTTCGTTATTAGTGTATTTTGTTAGTGTATAAGTTGGTGTAGACGTTAGGAATTTGATTTAAAGACAAAAGACCTTAAAAGACAATGGCGTCAACTGCCAAGGTAAAAAAAAATACTCAACGGTGTTTGATTTGGTGTTGCCAAAATAAGGGTAGAATGCCAGGGATTTCTTATTTTAAGTAAGTATCATTTTCTTTTAAGGAATATTTCCCTCGTGTATAAAAAATCCCATTAGAGGAGTGCAATTCTCGGAAAATTACAGCGATAATTGCACTGTAGAAACCGAAAGAGCACGGCGATAATTGCATCGTAGGTACCTATG
>JAEQML010056551.1:0-33789 GCA_016904865.1 Pissodes strobi
TTACATACCCGATTTAGATATAAGTTCGGAATATGCCTTTTTGTCCGAAGCGACCTTTCATGTCACCGCGAGGAAACACTCGAACCGAACAACCTTGACGTCATGTGGCTCAAGTTCACCGCCAAGGGATTAACCAAGTTTATATGTTGTCTCTATCGCCCTCCAAGCAATAGAGCCTACCAAAGCTTTTTCTCAACACTAGCTATCACCTTTGACTCAATACAGGTCGATCACCCCAGTTCAGAAATAATCGTTCTGGGAGACTTCAATGCCCACAACACCAACTGGCTCAAACATCACAACAAGACCGACAACGAAGGTAGAGAAGCTGAAGCATTTGCCATCAGCTGCGGGCTTACTCAACTTGTAGACGAACCAACTCGAATCTCAGAGAGGGGCGAATTCGCCGCCCTCCTGGATCTTTTTCTGACCACCAATCCTGACCAGTACAAGGTTACAGTTGGTCCGCCATTAGGTACCTCCGACCACAAACTTATTACAACGGTTTGTGAATTGCCACCCATACAGAAGGATCCACCATTGCCTCGCAAAATCTGGCATTACAATTCTGCAAACTGGGACGATCTAAGGCAGTTCTACCTAGATTTTCCTTGGCTCGACGTCTGCTTTGCCACTGACGACCCGTCAGACTGCTGCGAAGAGATCATGCAAGTAATCTCCTCAGGAATGGAAGCATACATCCCAAATTCCATCAAGTTACCATCAAAAGGAAAGCCCTGGTTCGACAAAAGATGCGAAAGAGCTGTAGGAAGGAAACAGCAAGCCTATAAGTACTGGCAGCAAAATCAGACCGCTGAAAATCGCAATTATTTTATCGAAGCGAGAAACGAGTGCAAGCGTGTGATCGACGAAACTAAGGACAAACACAATCAAAGGATCAGGAATAAACTTTTGCAATGCCCCAGTGGCTCCAGGAATTTCTGGTCGGTAGCAAAGGCAGTAAGTAACAACTTTACAAAAACGTCTCTCCCACCTTTGACGGACGAACGTGGCATCACGGCGATTACAGCCAAAGAAAAAGCAAACATGCTCGCCAAAATGTTTTCATCGCACTCTACCTTAGACGTGCCCCAAAGCAAGACTCTCCCCACTATACCGAACATCAACACCACCATGGCAGAAGTCAAGTTTTCTCATCGTGATATTCGCAAAATCCTTAAAGAACTAGATACGCAAAAGGCATCAGGACCGGACGGAATACCTGCCATCGTGCTAAAGAACTGCGCCAACGAACTAACACCTGTTTTTTTCAGGCTTTTTTCTCTTTCTTACAGAAAAGGGATTTACCCATCCTCTTGGAAAGTCGCTCGAGTGCAACCTGTTCCAAAAAAAGGCAAGAAAACCACGCCCTCAAACTATCGCCCGATTGCCTTGCTTCCAATAATCTCCAAAGTCATGGAACGTGTAGTCAACCAGCAACTACTCAAATACCTCGAGAGCAACAGAATAATCAGCGATAATCAATACGGCTTTCGCAAAGAGAGATCGACAGGAGATATATTGGCATATGTCACTCATATATGGAGTAGAGCAATTGAAAACTACGGAGAGTCTCGAGCGATTGCGTTGGATATTTCAAAGGCATTCGACAGAGTTTGACATGACGGACTGCTCAACAAACTGCCGTCCTTGGGACTGTCCGCCTCTCTCTGCAACTGGCTGGCCAGTTTCCTTAAGAACCGATCCCTACATGTTGCAGTCGATGGACACATCTCGGACACATTCACCATCAACGCGGGCGTGTCTCAGGGCGCAATACTTTCACCAACTCTGTTCCTCATCTATATTAATGACCTGCTGACCGAAACAAATAATCCTGTTTACAGTTTTGCAGATGACAGTACCCTTGTCTCCCACTTTAGATCAGAAAAACCCTTACCAGCGACTGAGACTCATCACCGCAGACAGGAGCAGATTACAGCAATTAATCAAGACCTGGAGAAAGTTCAAACCTGGGGCGACCGAAATTTGGTCCAGTTCAATGCAGCAAAGACCCAAGCAGCAACGTTTACTAAGAGGGCCAATACAGCGGGCCCTGACATCATTATGGCAGGATCGACCATTCCTTCATCCTCGTCAATCGGGCTGCTGGGTGTCTCGGTCAACAGCAATATGTCATGGCATGACCATGTTGCTAACACCGCAAAATCCGCCTCCCAGAAGCTTGGTGCGCTATTTCGCAACAAAAAACTCTATACACCGCAGCAGTTGCTCTTGCTGTACAAAGCGCAAATAAGACCGTGCTTAGAATATTGCTCACATATCTGGGGTGCCGCACCAAAGCATACCCTAAAGCTGCTGGATTCCATTCAAAAGAGGGCTGTGCGTCTCGTCGGCGATCCGGAGTTGACCCGAAATCTGGATAGTCTGGAACATCGCAGACATGTGGCCGAGATGTCTCTGTTTTACAGATACTTTCACGGCAGATGTTTCCAGGATTTGGCCCACATAATCCCGCCCCTGGCAACTCCTGTCAGGCGGTCCCGACAGACGGCAGGAGCGCACCAGTTCGTCGTACAACTAGAAACACCTAGAACATCGCTTTACCAGAACTCCTTTGTCTGGCGCACTACATCACTGTGGAACTCACTTCCAGGACATCTGTTTCCCACTAATTACAACCTACAAATATTCAAGAACCGTGTCAATCAACATCTTCGCACACACACCGCTCGTCGAGCGCCATAGGACCTACCTTTAGTGTGTGTGCCACTGCCATAAAAAAAAAAAAAAAATATTGATGATCTGCGTCCGCTTTCAGAAAAAGAACCGTTAAGTTTTGAAAACTACTGTTTAGATACTGAGTCGGACGAATCTTTCGATGAAGACCAGAATCCTAATGATGAAAACGAACATTGCAATGAAGACCTGAATCCTAATGAAGAAGACGAATCTTTCGATGAAGACCGGAACCCCAATGAAAACCAACATTTCAATGAAGATCAGAATCCTTGGGAAGACGATGAAGAAGACGACTACGACAAATTATTTGAGCGTCTTGAACATCAAGAAGAAGAAGGTACTTCTGAAGTACAAAGCACTATACTGTCCAATGAAAATATGAAAAAAGTAAATAATCAGAGCCATAATTTAGAATTATCTCACCAGAACAGGGAAATTGAAAACTTCCTTGTATCCTTTGACTGTGAAGAAACTCTGTCTACAGCTGAACCAACCTCTATATCAACCTCAAATTATGACAACAATCAATTAAGGCATTAATTCGATCAAATATCCGGGAATATATTATTTGGCAACGAAAATACATATCGAATATGCAAAATATAAACCAAATTTAAGTTAATTTTAAATATAAGAAATTTAAAATGTTACAGGGTGTTCATACTTATAGGTGAAGACAACTGCATCTACTGACAAAAAGTGCTGCAGGCACTTTCGTGTTAATTTTATATTTTAGCTAAATTATCGTTCGATTAAAAAGTTCAATAAGGCTAACAAAAGAGTAGTATTCATTTGCAGGTGTACCTGTACAACCACGATGTGCTTTTATATTGTTCCACGTTAAAAGCTCGCTTAAATTTTTTATTTATCAAGATGCATTCTCGTACTAAATATATTTCTGGCTGCAATAATCATTCTTTCTTAATTTGTACACATTGTTTGAAATTATTTAATTTTTTCTTGAATCGCTTTAATGATAACTGAACTTATAATTTTATAAAACCTAAGCCTTAAAATCATAAAATTGAATAACCTGGTTTGCTTGTAGCGGTCAAATTACAGTAACTAAGTTATGGTACATTGCAACCAAATCCATATTGACTTGGATTTTATACGATTTTCAAGGTAGTTCAGTGTACAAATGTACATACAGAGAAACTGGAAATTGGTGCCAAATAATAGATTATTGAAAACTAAGTTAGGAAAGTGCACTCATTCTACTGTGTTCTAAATTAAGCCGCCTAGACTCTACAGGTAATCAAAGTGGTGAAAATAACGATGTCCACGTATACCAATATTCTCAAAATAAATAAACTTAGACCTGTAGTGTGATATCAGATATGTATAGAAATTAAGGAATTCAGTAATTTAGGAATATATATAAGAATATAAATTCGTTTTCCCTGTATTCTGTGATGAAACAGTTCAGAAAAACCGCAACTATAGATCTCAAGTTGAATTTATCTAAAATAATAGGTTTGTTATCCCGACAAATAAAAAAATTATACTGAAAACGCTCAAAATTCTCCAAAATTATTTTTATCTACTTTCATAGGCTATAAAGGATGTTGAATAATTTGTGGCAACTTATATTTGGAAACATTGTCATTTTAATCACTTAAAATCGCATTAGTCTTCACACGAAATAGTTAGAGCACATTAAAACCAAAAATTATACCGCACATAACGCCCTCTTGTACAATAAAATACATTTTTGATTTGCATATCATTTATATGGTAGACTAGATAAGTAAGCTTAGCTGAATTGCATTATTTTGATGTCAAAATATCTTTTGAACCATCTTGTATGTAAATTTAATCTAAAACATAACTAAAGTCGCCGCATACCAATTCGTGATCCGCTTTGTCATAATTTATGAAGAGGACAATTATGCTGATTGAATCTACTACGGAAAACATACAATCAGAAAGTAAAGGAAAATTGTATGTATTTACAATTGCTTGATTCGGGACAATCGCAATCAGTTTAATTAAATATTTATTCATAAACTTATGTGACTTTTAAAAGGATAATTGAATTTAAGGTTAGGTAGCATGGAATGTTAAATATAAAATAAAATTTTATACAATTTATAGAGTGGGTCATTCTTGTTAAACGATATACAATTTAAATTATAAATTTGAAATTCTAAAAAATATGTCTTTCTTAATTTTTGTATTTTTTTTATGATAGTGGCACCCACACTAAAGGGAGATCCTATGGCGCTCGACGAGCGGTGTGTGTGCGAAGATGTTGATTGACACGGTTTTTGTATTGTTGTAAGCTGTAATTGGGAGGAAACAGATGTCCTGGGAGTGAGTTCCACAGTGATGCAGTGCGTCCGACAAAAAAGTTCTTGTAAAGTGATGTTCTAGGTGATTCCAGTTGTACGACGAACTGGTGCACTTTTGCCTTGTCTGCCGTGACTGTCTCACAGGCGTTGCCAGGGGCCGGATGAGGCGGGCCAAAACCTGGGAGCATCTGCCGTGAAAGTATCTGTAAAACAGGGATATCTCGGTCACATGCCTGCGGTGTTCCAGACTATCCAGATTCCGGGTCAACTCCAGATCGCCGACAAGACGCACAGCTCTTTTCTGAATGAAATCCAGCAGCTTTAGGGGGTGCTTTGGTGCGGTACCCCAGCTGTGTGAGCAATATTCACGGTCTTATTTGCGCTTTGTAGAGCAAGAGCAACTGCTGAGGTGTATACAGTTTTTTGTTGCGAAATAGCGTACCAAGCTTCTGGGATAATGATGTCAGGGCTCGCCGTATTGGCCCTCTTGGTAAACATGGCTGCTTAGGTCTTTGCTGCATTCAACTAGGCCAAATTTCTGTCGCCCCAAGTTTTAACTTTCTCCAGGTCTTGATTAATTGCTGTAATCTGCTCCTGTCTGCGGTGATAAGTCTCAGTTGCTAGTAAAGGTTTTTCTGATCTAAATTGAAAGACAAGGGTACCGTCATCTGCAAAACTGTAAACAGGATTATTCGTTTCAGTCAGCAGGTCATTTAATGTAGATGAGGAACAGAGTTGGTGAAAGTATTGCGGCCTGAGGCACGCCCACGTTAATGGTGGATGTGGTGGAGATTTGTCCATCAACAGCAACGTGCAGAGATCGGTTCTTAAGGAAACGGGCAAGCCAGCTGTAGGGAAAGGCTGGAAGTCCAAACGACGGCAGGTTGTTGAGCAGTCCATCATGCCAAACTCTGTCGAATAATTTCGAAATATCCAACGCAATCGCTCGAGACTCTCCGTAGTTCTCAATTGTCCTACTTCATATATGAGTGACATAGGCCAATGACACTCCTGTCGATCTTCCTTTGCGAAAGCCGTATTGAGTATCGCTGATTATCCTGTTGTTTTCGAGGTACTTGAGTTGTTGCTAATTGACTACACGTTCCATGGCTTTGGAGATTATTGGAAGCAAGGCAATTGGGCGATAGTTTGAGGGCGTGGTTTTCTTGCATCTTTTCGAACAGGTTGCACTCGAGCGACATTTCAAGAAGATGGGTAAATCCCTTTTCCGTAGGACAGAGAAAAAAACCTGGAAAAAGCGGGTGTTAGTTCGTTGGCGCAGTTCTTTAACACGATGGCAGGTATTCCGTTCGGTCCTTATACCTTTTTCGTATCTAGTTCTTTAAGGATTTTACGAATATCATGGTGGGAAGAGCCCTGCCTTGGGGGACGTCTAAGATAGAGTGCGATGAAAACATTTTGGCGATCATGTTTGCTTTTTCTTTGGCTGTAGTCGCCGTTCCTTGGCTGTAGCCGCCAGTTTGTCTGTCAAAGGTGGGAGAGACGTTTTTGTAAAGTTGTTACTTACTGCCTTTGTTACCAATCAGAAATTCCTGGAGCCACTGGGGCATTGCAAAAGTTTATTCCTGATCCTTTCATTGTGTTTGTCCTTAGTTTCGTTGATCACATATTTGCATTCGTTTCTCGCTTCGACAAAATAATTGTGATTTTCAGCGGTCTGATTTTGCTGCCAGTACTTGTAGGCTTGCTGTTTCCTACCTGCAGCTCTTTTGCATCTTCTGTCGAACTAGGATTTTCCTTTTGACGGTAACTTGATGGAATTTGGGATGTATGCTTTCAATCCTGAGGAGATTACTTTCGTAATCTTTTCACAGCAGACTGACGGATTATTAGTACCAAAGCAGACGTCGAGCCAAGGAAAATCTAGGTAGAACTCCTTTAGATCGTCGCAGTTTGCAGAATTGTAATGCCAGATTTTGCGAGGCAATGGTCGATTATTCTGTAGAAGTGGCAATTCACAAACCGTTGTAATAAGTTTGTGATTGGAAGTACCTAATGGCGGAACGACTGTAATTGTGTACTGATCAGGATTGGTGGTTAGAAAAAGATCCAGGAGAGCGACAAATTCGCCTCTCTCTGAGATTCGAGTGGGTTTGTCTACAAGTTGAGTATGCCCGCAGCTGATGGCAAATGCTTCAGCTTCTCTACCTTCGTTGTCGGTCTTGTTGTGATGTTTGAACCAGTTGGTGTTATGGGCATTGAAGTCTCATAGAACGATTATTTCTGAATTGGGGTGATCGACCTGTATTGAGTCAAAAGTGGTAGCTAGTGTTGTAAAAAGCGTTGGTAGGCTCTATGGCTCGGAGGGCGATAGAGATAACACATAATCTTGGTTAATCCCTTGGCGGTGAACTTGAGCCACATGACGTCAAGGTTGTTCGATTCAAATGTTTGCTCGCGGTGACATGAAAGTCGCTTCGGACAAAAAGACATATTCCGAATTTATGTCTAAATCGCGTGTGTAAGTCGTAACCAGGATAAGGGTAGTTTACTGTTGTCGTTGTAGAACATACTTGTGTTTCTGTAAGGGCTAATATGTGTAGTCTATTGGTTTGTAGATGTTGGTGTACCGAATTTATGTTTTTATTTAGGTCTCTTATGTTGCAGAAATCTATCCTAAACTGGTTCGGTATCTTTGCTGTCTGTGAAATGCGGATTGAAGGGCTCCCAGGGCCACCCAGCGCCCGGAGATCCGAATGGCCGGGGAGTTTACTTCCGGAATATTTTGATCCTGGAAGTACCATCATGTCCATATATTCCTACTGTGGAACCCGGAATCACCAGCGTGGAAGCGGAACGTGATTTGGAAAAAACCGCTTCCCAGTTTTTCAGTGGACGATGCGGGTAGGCGTATGCTTCTACCATCTAGGGCCGCTTCCACCGGACTTTTGCATCTTAAAAAAATAAATGTTCAGACTATTTTTGTATAATGCTGGACGAAACATCTGCATGTTCAGTTAAAGAGCAAATGGCAGCATAGTAAATGAAAAATCGAAAATTCGAAAGCGAAGAATATTTCATGGGCTTCTATGAAACGTCTAAGACAGACGCTAACACCTTTTATTTGCTAACTAAAATATTAGCACGTTTTTCATTGAATATTAAACAATGTAGGGATCAGTGCTACGATGGGGCTTCAAATGTTAGTGGGCATATTAGCGAATTGCAAGCTAAAGTTTCACAAGGTGAATCAAGAGCATTATATACACTACACCGCACACAGGTTGAATTTGGTTGTGCAAGATTCACTAAGATCAATTTCTTGTATTAGAGATTTTCTGGTCTGTATGAAAGAAATAATCACTTTTATTTCAAAATCTCCCAAAATATTAAACTGGTTTTAGAATATTTAGGCTTTAGATTCAGATGAAAATTCAAAGATGAACAAAATAAGTATAAGGCCATTTTGCCCTACGCGGAGGCGCCTCAGAATAAGTTCCCTGATTGCGTTAGAAAAAACAAACTATCAAACTGCTTTTTTATTTTTACAAGAAATTAACGATTCGGACAAAACAGAAAGTGGGACAAAAGCTAATGGCTTTCTTAAAGCCTTGTCTGAATTCGAAACTATATTTCTGTTTAAGATGTTAATTATTATATTTGAAGAAGTGGAAGGTCTTATTAAGATCCTCCAAAGGAAATCTCTAAATCATTATTTTGTGATATCTAAAATCCGAAACTTACAATCAGTGTTGCAACTTAAAAGAGAGAGCACATTTGAAGGAACCGGTTTTACCTCGGGAACGTCGATTACCCAAAAAAATTAGTTGACAGGTCGCAAATTACTCATTATCATTCGATAGTTCAAGAGAAATATAAGCATATATTTTACGAAATAATTGATCTTAGATGTAGCAAGTTTGAAAGAACGTTTCGAAAATAAAATGATGGGGTTTGTAATGGATATGGAAAATTTTATATTAGAGAAATATGATGATGCTACGGACAAAGTAGAAGCGTTTTATAAAGATGATTTCAATTATCCCCATTTAAAATTGCATCGCGGTATGTTCGCTGATGTGGCAACAAAGGACTTGATACAATTAGATTCATTTCAAGGTGTAGTTAATTATATCAATAAAAAAATGTTGAAATAAAAGAATTATTGTCAAAATTTTTAAAATTTGTTAAGCTACAACTTGCACTGCAGAGACATCATTTTCTATGTTAAAAAGACTATAAGTGTTATATATACTTTGCAATAACATTCATAACCTAGACAGCTAGAACCTGCGTTTACAAATTTTTAAAGTGACTGCGTTCCAGTATACGATCGAGGTACTCTGTTGTTTGTGCTGCATGTATCAATATACTTTGTTTCCCTTTTATATGTGGATTGTTGATCTGGAGGCATTTGTTGTTTTTCCTGGAATTTGATATTGTGGATTATGGCGCTAACTTTTAAATGTTGCAAAAATAAAAGCCAAAACAATTACATTTGTATTTTCTTCATAAAAGCTGTGCATCAAGGACAAATAGTATATCTGTGGTTAGAGACAATTTGATCTGGTGCTCAAATGAATGTTTTGCGTTGTCCTCGGACTCTAACTCTGATGTGATTGATGCCTTCCAGCAAACAATAATAGAACTGAAAATTGATTTGAATAGCAGCACAAAGCATTTAGAAAAAACAAAAAGAGATATGCCGGCTTTTATCTAAGAAGCAGAGTGTGACGAAGCACATCTTGTGAATGAAAATAATGGATTGAAGATCAAAATACGCGAACTTGAAAGGGTTATTGACAGTATTGACGCTCACCTGTCCTCTAGCCATAACGAGGGACAGTTCTTGTCAATGTACCTTGGATGCGGAAGAGACTTCTCCCACAGATGGCATTAAAATTCAAGCACTGGAGAGGGAGCTTGTCGATGCTCGGGCGACTCTTTCTGACCTTGAGGACCTGAGACGGCGCATGTTTACCACAATTGAGACTCTAACTGTGGACAACAAAATTCTTACCAAGGAACTAGAAAACCTTAAACTACAATTATGCTACTCTCTTGATGTCATTCCTGCGTCTTCAACCCACACCAACGAGGAATATACAGGTGTTTCCCTACTCCAGGAAATGTCCGTAGCAGATGAGGATGCTCCTGACGAAGCACTGTCCATGAGGCTTTCTGATGCACCTAATGGATCATCACAGACGGCTCCAGTCAGCTCATATGGTCCAGCACACTCCAATGGACCTGTTAGGAACAGAGTCGTTGTTGTTGGTGATGTGACTGCTCGCGGCTTGTCCTCTGGGATTCGTCAGTATGTTGATGATTCAAAATCTAGTGTATTTGGTATCACAATGCCAGGTTATAGTGCTGATATGATAGCAGGTAAAATCTTCAACTACACCAGCTCGCTGGGCTCTGATGACACTGGTGTTGTCTGTTTGAGTATTGATGTGGTAGGGGTGTCGGGTCGTGTGATTCGCAGGCTGTGTTCTGTTGGCAAGTTTTGTAATCTAATTTTTAGTTTAAGCTGCATAAGACACTGGTCTTCCAATAGAATGTATACATTTTTCTATGAGCAAATTTCTCTTTTTATGAAGAGGAATAGCGCAAAGGGTTGTATTATATCACAATACTCAAAACGTGCAGTTTCTCGCTGTACTGGCAAACGTTCCCCAGGCGAGCAAACTAGAAAAGACCTCTCCAACGTTCCGTCTTCTGTCAATTTGCCTTAAATTGAATACGGCGATACAAGTAGTAATGGGCCGAAAACTTGACGAGTGATTCGATACAAGGAATAATTCTAATAAAATAAACGCCTTAATTCTCGCTTATTATGATGATAAATAACGGCGGAAGTCACGAATAGTGAGCTAAAATTACATTCTTCCAGAAAGGCTAGGAAATACTCCAACAGCAATAATAAACCTTCAAAAATCTAAATCGAGAATGAAAAACGCGCGATATGTAGCTCATTCCTATTATTTGGCATGAACCACACAAAAACTAGTCGGCCGTACCAAACGAGAAATATATTTAAAGCAGAGGTCCAAAAACGATCTCTGGAACATCAATCTAGGGTTCTCAAAAGGTAATAGAATATTCAAACTGAAATTAAATTATGGTTCAATAAGTCAAAAGCAGCGTATTTGCAGGCTAACAGAATTCTTTAGAAATGTAAATCGACTCGCTGGCTATTTACGATAATATAATGCAAATCAAGCCAAGTTAACTTAATAATAAGATACATACATCGCTTATCAACTAAAATAAATAGTCACAACGGACTAAGAATACAAATATATAGCTAACCTATACTTAAAATATAGGTAATTTTACATTGAGAAAAGAGGCAATTTCAGGCGAATTATTAAATTCAGAATTAATAAACCGATGAGTGCAAAATACAGCATCATTTTTTTCCCTAAATGCGGCATATAAATGAAATTTTAAAATTGGCATACTATACTACTTTTGACTGAACATTGGTTGAATATAGATGAACAAACATTGTGTATCCCTGGATATACTGTAATTTCCAGGTTTTGCCGGTTAAATTACCGAAATGGTGGCACTGCAGCCTTAATTAATGACTCGTTTTCTGATAGGTTATGCTTTGTGGGGTGTGATAAGTTTGACTACCTGATTGAGGAGAAGCTGTTTGAGTTCTCTGCAATGGTTTCTGTAAAGTTCAATATGTATGCGATCTGCATATACAGGTCGCCTGATTGGGATGTCCTTCAGTTCCTGAGTAGACTTGAGATTTTGCTGTCTCAGCTTCCTGCGAGTCATAAAATTATTTTGGCAGGTGATCTAAATATTGATTATGGCGATAATGAATCGCAAACTACTGCCATGGTCTCATATTTGCTAACATCTTTTAACCTTTCCATGCATGTTCACAGTTTCACCCGGGTCACTGACCACTCATCCACTACAATCGATTATCTATGCTCAAACTTGAGTGAGGATCTGGATTGTGAATCTTTGGATGCAGCACTGTCTGATCATAATGCTATGTATGCCGGGTTTTCTATCGGATATTTATCAAAGTATAAAAGGTCCAGTAGGGTGAGAGGGCGAATATTTGGTAGGAAAAATTATGACCGTTTTCGACAGGAGTGTAATCTCTTTAATTGGGATTCAATTCAGACTGAGTCTGACAGTCTTATTGAGTTTCACACTGCATTGTCTGGTATTATAAATTCTTCTTTTCCAGTTCGTAATGTTAGAGTGAAGGGTCAACCTAAGCTGTGGTTAACCAGGGGTATGAGGATCTCAGTTGCAAATTTGAGGTGCCTTAATACATTAAGGAAGTTCTATCCCAATAATATATTTTTACAAAGTTACTTTTCTAACTACAGGAAAACTTATAGGATGCTAATACGAAAGGCTAAAGAATTGTATTACTCGCATAGACTCAAAAGGTCGTCAAATCAGGGCAGGATGTCGTGGAAAATCATAAATGAGCTTACAGGTAGAACTAATTTTCATCAGAAGGCTATCTCACTTGATCCCAATACATTGAACGAATTTTATTGCTCCGTAGCTTCTACTGTGACTAGCAATATATCATGTGACATCGATCCTATCAGCTACTTGTAGCAGGTCCACGGTGCTGATAGATTTCGCTTTCGTTCAATTGGTCACAATGACATAAAATGCACCATAAACGAGATGAACAATAAAAATGCCTCGGGCTCTGATGGCATATCACTTAAAATTCTTGCTGAGCTTCCAGATGAAGCTTTTCTTGCCTTGGCATATGCGATGAATGACACTTTTTTTCAATGGAGTTTTCCCTTCATCCTTGAAGGTTGCTACTGTAATCCCTATACATAAGGGGGGAGACCTCGGTAGCCCTGCAAACTTTCATCCCATATCTTTGCTTTCTACTCTTTCCAAACTAATAGAGACTATTGTAAGGGACCAAGTTGTTGACTTTCTTGAAAGAAACAATATTACAAATAAAAAGCAGTTTGGATTTCGAAGGGACAAGAGTACGGCGGATGCAATTTTCAACTTTATGGAATCTGTACATAGGTCTTCGGCTGCAGTGCTTTGCGATCTTTCGAAGGCCTTTGATTGCATCAGCCATGATATTCTGTTAAAAAAG
Organism: Pissodes strobi; assembly: GCA_016904865.1. Taxonomy (NCBI): domain Eukaryota; kingdom Metazoa; phylum Arthropoda; class Insecta; order Coleoptera; family Curculionidae; genus Pissodes; species Pissodes strobi. The sequence goes on from JAEQML010056551.1 coordinate 13,078, forward strand.
TTAAACATCTACGGCTTCCAGGGTACCGAACTGAAATTCTTTGACTCTTACCTAAGTTCTAGATTCCAGGTGGTGACTGTGGACGGGAGGGTGTCTCAGAGGAGACACATTTCCAGTGGTGTCCCTCAGGGATCCGTTTTGGGACCCTTACTCTTTATCATTTACGTTAATGATCTTATGAGTCTGGATATTACCGGCTTGTTTACAGTCTTTGCCGACGACAGCACAGTCACTAGGAGTCATGAGGAACCTGTGGTACTACACGACTTGGTCTCCACGGATCTAAAGAAAATCAAAAACTGGTGCGATTCTAATTTGCTGTCCTTGAATCTTTCCAAGGCACATATGATAACTTTTAGAAATCTCAATCTTCCCGACGTCTCACTTTCGCATCATACATTGAGTGTGAGCTCTTCCAAATTTCTTGGTCTTAATCTCTACTGCAGCCTAAAGTTTGACGAACATGTTCTGGCGATCAACAAAAAAGTCTCGTCGGGTTGTTACAGTGTAAGAGTCATTGCATCCGAGCTGGGCAAATCAGTCGCTAGAATGACATATTTCGCTTTGGTTGAATCCCACCTGCGCTACTGTATTCCATTCTGGGGCTGCTATTATTTCAGTCAGCCTTCGTCATGCAGAAAAGAGTTGTTCGTTTCCTTTGTGGTGTACATCCTAGAGCTCACTGCCGACCTTTATTTATATGAAATAAAATCCTGACCTTGCCTAGTCTATTCATTTTGGAAACAGTATGCTTTATCCACAAACATCTCTCACATTTCCCAAAGGGAGGTGGTCACTGTGATGACTTGAGATTGCCCATCCCGCGTCTTACTCTTGTTCAGAACTCCTTGATCTACAGGGGACTTAAAATGTATAATCATATACCTATTAATATACGCGATAGCTCGAATCTAAAAAGATTCAGAGCCCGATGTAAGGTTGTTTTTCTTGAATTAGCGTTCTATTCTATTCAGTCTTACTGCGACCATAAATTTTGACATGAAGCCTGTGTTATAGCTTCAGTCTGTGTGTTTGTTGAGGTCATTGTGTGCGTTTTGTGGCATTGAGGTAATTGTGACTTAGACCTGCTTTATTGTTTAAAATTTTAGCATTAGCAAATTTTATTTTGAGACAAATTAACATACCTATCTAGATGCAAGTTTGTAGCATTAAGATTATTGTATTGTTTTATAGCTTAGACCTGTTTTATTGTTTCATATATTAGTATTAGAAAATTTTGTTTTGAGATAAATTACAATACCTATCTAGATGTAAGATCTACCAGCTTTGTCAATAAGAATTTTCATTTCATATGTAATTCTTGGACAATAAAGCATGTTTTCAATTCAATTCAATTCAATTCAAATTGTTTAGGTCAAACATGAATCAAAATATTCTACTAATCCTTAAAAAAGGATTTCTCACGTCTTGGTTCGGATATGAAATTGTTCGACTTGCAAAGATTATTACATTAATGTTTTACCTCATACAAATTATAAATATCTTAAGAAAATTATATTTTTAAAGAACGCTAGCTCCTAAATAATCAATTATTTTACTTTCAAAGGCTGGTTTATGCAAAATATTGTTTAAGCTGTCTGCATGCCTGCGATTCTCTTCTTACATAGATAAAGTTCCACATATAATTTACAAAAGCCGGCGCCCCTGTTCAACACTATTCTTAGCAATACGTTTAAATAATAATTGTTATAAACTGGCTGCATCCTGTAAAATTAATATATATAATGTACAATTGATATTGACTGGTTTGTTTATTCAAGCTATGCCCATCCAGCCTAAAACAATTTAAATTTAGATCGATAAAAGACTAAATAAAGACTGTAGAAAAATTCATAGTTTAAGCTAGGAACAGATTAGGCATTCTTACACTCAAATTGATACTAGATCACATGGTCATTGTAAAATAACTCATTAATTTCTGATCAAGTGGGCAAATTTGAATAGGATAAAAATAATACATGTGATTTTTAAAATCGCTTTCTCACCATAGCAAATACATACATTTTACATACATTTCTCAATTTACATTTGTTCACTTTATTTTATCAGAGATATATCAATAATATTTCAAGAAGTTTTGCTATAGTTTTATTGAACAGTAGATTCCATAATTTCAAACATTCGTTTAAAAAAAATTCACTCTAAGCTATAAGTTTTGATATTACCATTTCTCACAAAAGTAAATTATTATACCTTTGCAGCCAAGATCCAATAAAATCAATTGATAATTAATTCAAATTTAGTATTTCTTTTATAACTACAAATTAAAAATACCATGAAGTATTTAACGATTTTGTACAATTATCTTATTGTGCCGAACTAGGCCCATTTTCTTTTTTTTTTTGGGTTATTCCACGAATTATTTCAGCTTTTCTCTTGCGAACTGAACCTATTTAGGTTTTCCGTATAATTAATGTTACGTTATAGTTTATAGAAAAATCCATCGATTGTTCTAATATATGATACAAGATATAGTCAGATTGGTGCCATTATTATTATTTTGTGTTTTAATTCTGGATTTGACGTAAAATATGATTGCCTTTCCTTTTTTCTTTTAAACCGAAAAATTTATATTCTTCTTCTTCTTCCTTCTCTATATTAGGGGAAGCCGCTTATTCTAACTTCGTTCCCATGCCTGTTCAGGTGTCAAATTGTCGCTCTATCTTTTTCTAGGTCTGCCTATTGTAACGCTCAGTTCCCAAAAAAAATACAAACCTAATTTACACAAATCTACAAGTTCACAATAATCTCCAAGTTCACTAATTGTCCAAGCTCAAAATCGGTGGTACAGCCTTTAGTGCAGGAGCAATGGCGGCCCCCAGCTTTTAGACAGTGGAGAAGAGTCGTGGTGAGTTATAATGCCTGAGCGCCACGCGGATAACTTATCGCCATGCCCTGATGCTGGATCTTCAGTGAGATTCGACCAATAACCACGAATTGCTCTCCTCCCCGCTGTAACCTATTGAGAAAACTCTGAACGGGAAACAAATAAAAAAAATAATACCACCGCAATTAAACAAAAATAACAAGTGTATATTCCGTATTGGTGACTATACTTTTGAATTATATAAGGAAAATAATTGCTACAAGAAGAATTTCTTGTATATGAAGCTGTGACAATTAATATATGTGTTAAAGATGGAATATTAAAAGTAACGGTTTAAAGTTAATTAGTACTTTATGTTATATCTACAGCGCCCTATAAATACGATGACGTGATCACTTGTCGTTTACATGCACTTGGTTGGTGCCATCAACCTATACGGAGCAAAAATATCTACTTCTACACTCTAAATAATTCCTATCAATAAGCGAGAAGTTAACGTGCTAGTTCAAATGTACTAGAGATTCATGTAAATAAAATATTCATTAATGTAAGTACAATATCGACCTATTAATAAGTATCGGTACCAAGGATACACCTACATGAGTACGCATCGATATGCTATGTTGCTATACGAACAGTTCCAAAAATATTTATATCATACAACGCTGGAAAATATAAAACACGCAATCAAGACTACGCTGGAAAGAAGTAAAACACGCAATCAAGACTACGTTGAATGTAATTAATAACACGCCAATACTATCCGGATTAGCTGGATAACCAAGTATACCTAGGCTAACTATTGAGAATAATCCGTTACTCTCAAGTATCTCGAAGATAGTTATATTGTAGCCAAGCAAAACCCTTAATCACCTTCATTAAACAAATTCACCGAAACTTTAATTTAAGTAGCCCTAAATCACCAATCAAATAAAACACAATAATAAAATTAAATAAAATAAAAGTCCCAAAATACACTACATAATACCCTAAATTATGACTTTTCTGGTACGTTTCAAGCCAACAGTGAGTTCATCCAGGATCCAGGTGTTCGTCAAATCACTGGAGCGTCAAGGCCGAGAAGACACACTCCGTAAGCGTTGAGGCTTGGATCAGACAGCGAGTCACGCAGTAAACTTGATGGTTACTCCGAAACCACGTGTAGTTCGGAGGAGTCTCAGTATACAGTCTGGAAACCCAGGAAGGAAACCGGAACGTAAGAGGATAATGGAAAGCCCGGTAAAACTAAAAATAATATCCAAAAATTCAGGAATAAAAAATCCAAAGATAGAAAATCCAAAAACCCCTGAAACAAATAGGACAAATTCGAACGGTGATCAAGCCAAAATATGAAAGAAACAGGTACTGAACCTCAACAAATAACAGATCAAAACAATAGCTGTATCAAAATTACTCAAACAACATAACTTTAGATGTTAAACGGAGTTCAAGCGTGTGGCAGCTCTTGAAAGTCAAATCCCCAAACGTGGGTGCAGGTGGTCGAATCTACACATCTCCCTTCATCTACAATCATCCATCAGACGAGAAACCATCGACGACCACAATCCTGCTCAAGGGGTTCGTTGAATAATCCCCTAACTAGGGCACTATATATTTCACACCAAATATCAGTATCTCAACGAAAATTCTCAATTTCGAGAGCCAGGCACTGAAGCCTACTGGTTCCTTCAAGATCACATAAAGACTAAATTAGCTTGTTCCGAAAATGACGAGGCGAGCAGAATCAATATCGCGCCTGCTCAACATACCATGTTGCCAGCAGCGTTCCTATTTGTGACAAAGTACTAGAAAGTTATGATGTCATACTACCGGATTCACCAAATCAAGTGATAAAGTGACTTACTATCGAAATGATTTGAATCAGTTAGAACCTACTTTTAAATGCTTAGTGGGAATATATAACCCATGCTACTAATAGTATTATGCCAAATAAGGCATTAACTTGGCAACCGTGTCGACCGTGAAGGCCACGCGCTTGTCCAGAAAGCTGTCACTTATACCGCCAAAATTATCCCCACAGACTATATAAAACATAGAACAATTTCCTTGGCGTAGGGTAGAATCTACTCCGAGCTGTAATATTATCGAATTTTAATGATGGATAATCAGTGGAATACTGCGTCAATACGCAAGCCTAGAGTGCTAAACATTGATACCATCCAATATAATCAGCAAATTCAAGCATATGACAGCTAAATCCTACAGTAAATGCAACGCGAATTAGAATGGTTCTCGAGTCGATATCGCCGGACGGATCCGACGCGGCTTCCACCGGTCGTCTATGAGTCTATGGTCCAAATCCGAAGTGACATGACATACTTCTAACAAACGTCAATGTTTCATTCCCAAAATGAAAATATTCCGTAATAACCTAAGCAAAACAATATATTATAAAGTATAAATCAACGAGAAAATTACCACAGAATGACCAACAAATGTAGAAAAAGTAAGTTCTAAGTTCAGTGTTAGATCTCCCTAGATAACTTTAAAATATAATTCGGCGTACAGTCTAAACTCCAATTACTCGGCTAATCTGTAAACAATCGATCACTATTGTTTTTTTTAACACTCTGAATGCATTCCAGATGCCAAAATACCTCGAATCAGCGATTAAAAGCCATAATTAGGTGGAACCAGAGAGTGGACGTCAAGCTACATCACAGAACCGAACCAATGAAAATAAGCCAAATGATTAGAAGAAGGGGTTCTTTTCCCATTTAGAAAGGCAGCATAATAAGACAAAACCCAGGGGAAAATACCAATATACAACGAAGCTTTGTGGTTCCAGCTGGAACGATATATCGTGCATTCACAAGAAGGCTTGTGCATTTGATATATAAAGACATAAATATGAAATATTTGCTTTAGAATACCTAGTTGGTATTGGATTGGGTTTCATGCTTTTCCACTACTAGTACTATTGTGATTTTTATATCATTTTTGTAGTCTATTTTAATAAATAATATGATGTTTGATTATTTTGCCTCCAGAAATATGTCAATCTATGGTCGTCCTATGTTTTTCTTTTATTTAGATCCTTCGCCATTTCGTCCAGAAAAATGAATCTCTTATAGGTCATCGTAGGTAATCGTAGCCCGTTACCCTATGCTTCTGCGACCCAAGAGTGATTTGTCACGTGCTATTTTTATAATTCTTGTGTCATCCATCCGGTTGATGTATTGGTTTCATTCATTTATGACCCAGAAGCCAGTGATTTACATCCTCCGTCCCGCACGTTTTCCTAATATTCGTGTTTCGCTCTCTGTCCAGCAGTGTTTTTCCTGCAATCCTTCGAAGTATTTTCATTTCGGTTGTCTCCAGCATCCGCCTGGTTTTTGCTGTGTCAGGTCGTGTTTCAGCTGTGTAAGTCATTATAGGTCTGATTGTAATCTTATAGATTCTGGACTTCGTTTCTATTCCCATATGTTTATTTCGCCAGATTGTGTTGTTAAGACATGCTGCTATTCTAGCCGCGTTGTTGGTCTGCTCGCGTACTACGGTCTCAACGTCCCCATATCCGGATATCTCCACGCCGAGGTACTTAAATTTAATTTCTTGGTGGATGATTTTTCCATCGCCAGCCAGCTTGCATCTTAACGGGGTCTTTGATCTTGTCATGCATTTTGTTTTAGCTATAGATATGTTCATATTAAGTGATTTTGCTGTTCGGTTAAATACTTGTAATAGTTTTTGCACATCATCTTCACTCTCTGCCATCAGGACTGCGTCGTCAGGGTAGCCCAATATTTTAATCTCCCTGTCGCCCATTCTGTAGCCTCTCAGCTTGCGTACCTTTTTGATTACTTCGTCCATGACGATATTAAAAAGAAGGGGACTTAGCGAGTCTCTAATGCCCTTCTCGATCACCAATTTTACAAAAATGGGGTAAATATCTTACTCAAGTTTTTTCCTCCAATTACAGTTGTGGGTGAACGTGGTTTCTCTTAAACAAGTAGTTAACACCAACGGTCAGTACTGTAGCTTCAGATATCGAGCACTATGCAGCTTCCAAATATACTTTACACTGGTCTTGTAAGATCCACTCAGACTGCGCCAATTATATGTTTCAAACTTAAACTTTAGTTTTTAATTATATTTAATTAAATTTAAAACAATAAAATATATTCAATAGTTTTCCGAAATACAATGTTTCAAAACCTGAATGATAGAGTGACAACTTAACTAGTCAAGATCGAAAGTAAGAGTGCCCTACGAAGTATCTGGAGCGTATTTATATCTAAGGGTAAAGTAAACAAAGTATCTAAGTGCTAAGGTAAAAGTGCCAACATAACTCGTGTAGGAACAGAATACAATGGAAACAAATCTCAATACATGTATCGTCATTTGTCGCGATACACGTGCCGATACCGATCTCAAATTGAATGGGGCCCTTTAACGGATATTGGCCTTTTAATAAATGTAACTTTGCTAACATGTTAATCCTACAGGTTTTATATAAAACGTATTCTGCTCAATTCTAGCTAAATAATAAGTTAGGATAGGGATTTCTTCTTTGACGAGGTGTTTTATTTTAAGAAAAATAGAAATATAGTAAATACAAAAGTTGTAGTAGAGTTTTTCATGAAATAGCTGTTAGAATGTATTAGCTTTTGATTTCTAAAATGAATCTTTTTATCGGATTGCTGATTCCGAATATATCAGGCTCTATCTGTAAAACTAACCGAGAATAATGAGAAAAACTGTACTATAAAAGTAATGTATTATTGGGTTGAAAGAGAAATTCTTTCTCAGTTGTGACATTCCGTTTTGGTCACTGATGGTAACCTGTTGTTAGTGAATTTTTATGATGCCCCTGGTACTATTCCTGCTTCCGCTCGCAGTACGAAATTTAATTCCGATATTAAATTCGATTTTATATCTTTCACCCGGGATCTTGAGGGATCCGATTTATTTGTGCGCCGAGAAATGTCCTGCGTGTTGATTTCAATTTGCATGCGTGCGACGACACCTTTGTTCTCGTTGAGGTACGGCACGTTTTCAGAAACTTTCCCGTTGAGTTGTCGATATTTAAATCTGGTTTAAGCCGATACATCTTGGTTGGATCTCATCGACAAACAACGTAGAAATTTCCGCATCGGCCATTTCGATTTGTTTTCGTTAGTTTTAGTGCCGTAGATGCAGGAATAACTCGCCAGGCGAGGATTTTGGAATTCGCTTTGTGGTGCTTGGCGTTTTGTGTCGCGTAGTCCTACCCTCTTGTGAAGAGGTAAGTTTTCTGCAGATGTTTTGCGTTTCTCGCGTCTTTATTAAATGCATTTTTGTATTATTTTGGTTTTTATTCATATCGGACTCGATTTAATAGCTTAATTGATCGGTGCACTGTTGCATTCAATAGGCAAAAATCAGAAATTTGCCAAAATTGATTTTTATGTGTGTGAATGAACAACCAATTATAGTATCCAAAGTATGCCAAATAAGCGACAAAAATCTCACAGCGATGCCATTTTGATCGAAGTAGACGATTACGTCGTCGTCGTCCGTCATAATAACATATTTTGTTATTTTCCTTTAAATGACATCTTTAATACAAATAAAGAGTTTATTGTGGTTGTACTTATTTTGGTAAATGGTAAATTAGAAATGGCGAATAGTTTTGAAGGTATTTATCTTGTTAATGTTATTATTCTAGTGTTTTTACTAATCCTTATCATTTTATTTGCATTACTATTGCAATATATCGATTATTTTAATTTAACTAAGATTTTAATAATTATATATCAAAATATATCTGAGATCTTTTTTTCATAAATCTGTTTGACTTTAGACTTCACTAAAATAGAAGCATTGTTTGCCGCTTATTGCCGCTTTTCTCTCGATTAATAATATTATAGATAAATCTCCTGAAATTCATTGCAAAGGTTTGTACAATGAATGGGATGGCAGTAATAAAGACCAAAAAATATCCAATGTTATGGTAAAAGAAACAAAAACAAATGATAATCAAAAAGGTAACAAACAAAAATAATTTAAAGTTGATGCCCTCTCTATAATAATAATTCCAAAAAACTTCTCCTATTTCTATTTGTTTTTCAAATAAACTCGATATGAGGCAAAGTCACTCATTTGCATTACCTTTGACATTGACCATTCATATAACCTACCGACTTCACTGATTTTTTTTTGGTCTACCTTAAGGTGTAAGTTTTTCCGGTTATATTTGTTTAGCGTTTTTAAATTCTAGGCACCTACTTTAAACACCATATTTAGTTTCGTATTCTTCAACCCCATAAATCTCCCAGCAAAAATCTTTCCACCAAGACACTGTAGACACTGTATGACAAAGAATCTTGAACTCTTATTAATATTGAGGTAGTTCGGGTTAGCCTGGAAATTAATTATGCATTTTAGAGGTTAGTTTAGCATAATTTATAATTTGTTATCAATTTTTAAGATTAAGAATTTTCAAGACCCTGTATAAAAACGAACGACATTAACTGTGTTATAATATTAAATATTTATGTATTTAAAGGTAAATTTATCATAATAAAGTTAGGTGTTGTCAATTTTTATAATTGAGAATATTTTTGTTCATTGTTTCCTATTTTGTGCAACACTGTGCGATGTGACGTCATCTTATGTAAAGATTAATTAAGGTTGATAGTTTTTATTATTCGGATGGCCTAGTTTATTATTTAATAATTATTAAATTAACCGTTTTCATTCATATCGGACTTGATTTAATTAGCTTAATTAATCGGCGTGACGTTATGTTGATTAGAGATTAATTAAGGCTTTGTATTCGGATGACTTAATCATTTGTATTTATTCTCCGAGCTTCGCGCTTAATTCAATTAATCGTTTTCTTTCATTTCGGACTCGATTTAGTGGCTTAATTAGTCGGCATTACGTCAAAGTAATTAGAGATTGATTAAGGCTTTTGGGATTTTATATTTGAACGGATAAGTGATTGCGATTAGCCTAGTTAATCGTTTTTATTTAATATCCGACGAAATGTAATGTAGTTTTTTGATAATGTAGTAGTTTCATTTATTTGATCTTTCTGAGGCGGATTAGCAGCGAGTGTAAAATTTAGCCATTGATTATTATGTTGCTTTATTAAATGCATCTATTGTTTACAGCTATAGATAGTTACTAGTGCCAAAATCCCAAACTAATTTTATGGAATTTATTTTAATACTAATTGATGCAATGGGGAATTGTTGTTTTTATCTTTAATTTTAATAATTAGTCTTGCAATTAACTTCTAGTGATTCATGTGGGTAGTTGATTTCAATTATTAATTAGACACTAAACCGAGAAATTCGGTTGTTAATAGTTAGGTAATGCAGTTCTGTTTATTATTAATTTTCGTTACTAAGGGAACCCATCAGATCGCATTATTGAGTGCAGATTATATATCTTCGCATATTTTCGTTCATTATTGTTTACCTTATTGAACTTTATTCTTGATTTATTTTAATAAAGGTAGAGGCACGCTATCTTTTTGATATTAATAGGAGAAGGTCGTTCAGACCATTTATTTGCCAAATACGTTTAGTACAATGTTTTTTTATTTAAGTATATTTTAGTGCTTTTTGTTCATTATGTGGACCGTACTTGAACTTTTCTTTTGAATTATTTAAATTTACGAAGGGTTATGCTTTCCATTTGATAATAATAAGACCATTCAGATCATTTATTTGTCAAATTTGTTTAGTATGATTTTTCATTAGTTTATTTTAGTGCTTTTTGTTTATTATATAGATCATACTTGAACTCTTTTATCAATATGGTATGAATATTATCTGTACCAGACTTGGTACAATATCTTTAATTACATTTATGTATCTTCTTTTTTTTGTACTATTGGTGTCATTTACTGCATTCAACGATTATCTACGTTTATTTTGCTGTGTCGAACTCGGTCCAAATTCTTGGACTGCTTTTCCCCTCTTTCAAAATGCTGTAATGTTATTTTTAACGGCTGATGTCGGCTTCCCTTGGGCAAACTGAACCTTTTTAGTTTTCTGCATAACTCTTATTATAGTTGTAATAGTTCGATTGCTCTAATATATTATTACGGTGGTGCTCTTTTTCTCATTTATCCTTTGTTTTTTTTTACTTTTGGTTCATTTTTCAATTTGATTTAAAATAAAAAAGGGAAAACCCTATTTCTTTAATCCGAAATTTGCTGCTGAATTATTCTTTTAAAAGGAGAGTATATAATAGCAATCGATTTACATTGTGACTCGTTACAAGGGAATGTTTCCATTCCTAGGTTCCTCCCACCAAGCTGGGATGCTGAAGTTCTCCCATCCGGTTGGAATGGTTGGAACTTGGTAGTCCACTTAACCGGCGTAATCGGACAGTCCGGGTGACCGGCTGGACTGATTGGACGGCTGAGGTCCGTGTTCATCTGTTTTGGCTTGTGTGGTTCACTCTGGTATGAAGTAAGGGTCCGGAAAGAGCCGTCCGTGCTCACCTGATGTTGGAACTTCAGTGAAAGATAATTGATTAGTCTTAGATTTAAATTACTGTGTTTGAAATAACTGTAACTTTTTAAGTTTGCACCTTTACCCTTGTAGTACTTGCGCCCACCTTATCTCTACGGTTTACGTGATCACGATCCCGCGCGGTAGACAAAACTCAAATTGTTTTTTTCCTCTCCCTCTGGCGAATTTGTCTCGTGCCGATTCATTAATCATTTACCTTAGGCACAGTTAGTTTGAAAAGGTATCAAAACTGCTCTATAACGAAGATACTATACGATAAACGAACCACATTCGTTCACTCGGTAGGTTCCGCAATGACCTGTTTATTTCCAGCGGCGTCACTCTCACTCGCTATGTTGCAACTTGGATTTAGAATGAACTGTTGGTTTATGTAGAACTAAACATGCCGCCAGAGTTGAAAAGTGTTGTGGGGCGATGCCCAAGAACTAACTAACACTTCATATTTTTCTTCTTCAAGCTCAAGAGGCAAGATACAAATTTTTGCTACTGAGCGTCTTAAAATGCTAGGCGAAGAGACACTATGCGCACAACTTTGTTTATGCCGCAGTGTAGCTCGATAACTCGTGCCATTGGTCAACGCAACGGGGTACATTATCTTCAACTAGTACCACCAAGGTGCCAACCTTCAAAGTGTTCGCAGTGTCTTTTTTCCACTTGGAAAGGGTTTTTAAGCTGGATAGATTCTCCTTGGACCAGCGGTCCCGAAACTTTTGATACAGCTGCTGTAGCGTTGGTAACGTGACAACCGAGATATTTTGAATTCCATATGCTCCGCTTCCGGAGAACTAGCTAGAGAGCTCCCGCCGGTGAGGGAATGGGATGGGGTCAAGGGAGCGTAATCATTGACGTCATTAGAAAGGGGTATCAGTGGTCACGAATTTTAACAAGCCTCTATTTTAACTAAAAGCTCAATAAAGCATCGCCGTGTAAGGAACGCCGATACACCCTATTCCTGTACTTATTGTGTATTCGGCTTTTTCTTCACCTCCTGTTTATTATCTGTAACCGAGTTGGCAGTACCAGTGTGTTAACACCCTATTTTCGACGTAAAATTATTTATCTATACACTTGGGCAACCACCCATAATTTTGCCACTAGTTGATAACCACTTTATGCTTCTTACCAGTACTTAATTCTATACTCATTTATATTTACTATACTTAGTTAGACATTTCCACGAGTCTCTAAAACTGTGAGATACTACTTTTCGGTTTGGTCAAAACTAAGACCATAGTACAGACTTAAAAAAAATTAATATTTTAATTTTTAGAACTTTTCTAAATACTTTCCGGCATTACGACCCACTGCAAGTGATATTTCTATTAAAATTTGTAATTGGTCATTACGACCCACAGCAATTGATGTTTAGGTTAAGACTGCTTTTTCTCCAATAATTGCACGCTTTTATAGCAGCTTTTTGACGTGTTTTTCCCCAGAAAAATCTAGAATCGGTACATCTGCATGAAATTCACATGTGAGGTTACGCAATTGCCCCTAATTTTCCACGAAAACACATTTCGAGTTGTAACTGGTTTTACCTTCCCATCACCCAGAGTTAGAAATTTTTCCATGCCGAGCTTTGGCTTTTTAGTTCACAAGTGTGTTCAAAGTCCAAGCAACATTCGAACCTTACAGGGTCATGACTTTTTCTTTCATTTTAATTCGCTGGATTTGGAAAAAAAATTAATATGCACGCCTCCTGGCCAATGAAGATCTCCTAGACAAATGTTGGGTGTCCTGGGGGTTGTTAGACTTGCGTTTTATATTGCTATTTCTTGATGTTAGTTTTCTCTAGTAGCATGATAACATGCAGTCGAAAATTTGTAAAGTACAAGTCTTCCGTGTGTTTAGAATCGGATCACGTATTCTTGTGAAGTTAACCATCCTGCCGTATGAGGAAACTTACTTCAATGGTAAGTGGCTTTATTAATATATATATTTTTTTATTGAACGGGTTTAAGTGCTTTTGGCGTTCGTTTCTTTTACGTAAAATGTTTAACCCTTTGTCGCGGTTCTGGCATTACTTCGTGAAAGTTAAACTTCAATTTATTTATAATTTTTAGTAGTTAGTTATCCACCATTCCTGACACATTCAAGTTTTTTTTAAAAATCGTATAACATTTAATAACATTGAGCTAAAATTCATACCAAATTCATATAAAATTCCCTCAAAATCAACGAAAACAACCCAAAACACTAAAGCTGTGGTTAGTGACCTTCGTCTAGATTTAGAGTAGTTTATGCAGTTCTGGTTGAGATAAAACCATGAAAATTTGAGGAATCACCACATTTGAGTCAAAAAAATTTTTCTTAAAAAAAAACATTTCTTATAAAATTTTTCTATATAAGTAACGAATGGATCTGCTAGCTAAACTAAACGACTGTAGTAAAATTTTACCAACTAAAAAATTAGATGAATTAGAAATTGACAAAGAATATAAAACCTCAAATTTTAAAATGGTAAATACAAAGTTGGTAATAAGATTGTTGTTTGTTTAGATGATTCTTTTAATATATTTTTACCAGATCGTTTTAAAGATCTTATTAAACGAAATGACTTAGAAAAATTAAATTCATCCAATATGTTATTTATATATAAAGGAAAAATTGATAAGATGCATAATATCGAGTTTAAACAACATTTATAAATTCTTTTTTAATTTGTTTCAAATGATTTATAAAATTATTTGTTTTTTCAACATTTATTTTATAATGTCCACAAGCTAATGTATGAATTCCATCTTCTGAAATATATCTTTTATCATCATATGCACTTAAAGCTTTTTTATTCACTTCTATAGTATATATATTATGTTTATTGCTTCTAATTAAGTTTTGTTTTTTATAGATTGGTATTTTATCTTTTTTTAATACCTTTAGCTTTCTTTATTATTTTATCATCATCAGGTTTTATTGCAAATAATTTTGATCGTAATCCAACAAATTCTTTAATAATCTTTCCATTCATTTCATCGTTAAATTTACCTAAAACTTTTTTATTTATTCTCGGTAGGTTATAAATATTATTTTCTAGATAATCAGATGTATCAAGTTCATTTATGAAATCTTTTATATCTTCATCAAAGTCTTCAGTTTTAACTGAACAGATTAATGAATCTGTATCTTCATATAAAAGTTTAACTTTATCATTATATTTCTTTTTTAAAACATCATAATAAAATCCATATAAGCATATTTTTGAAGTAACTAATATGCTCATTCCAATATATATATTGGTTTATTAAAATATGTTTTTATTTTTTCCATATGTACTGCAACTAAATCATCAGAAAATACTTTTCTATCTTTAAAATTTGGTTTTGCAACTAGTTTTTCAAATTGTCTACCATTTGTACATAATTTTATATCAACTCTATTTGTTAAATTCTCTATTGTTTTACCAAAGACTGCTTTATTCATTAATTTAAAAATTCTTTCTCAAAATCATTTTTAGCATTCATTCTTAAATTTCTATTTAACTCAATGTATGGTTTTAACCAATCAGATTGTTTGAATGAAATAACTCTATGTAGGTTTTCTAATTCTAATCCTAATTTTAGATATTTCTTTAATGTCATGTAATGAATAACATATTTCTTTTTATCATATAGTGTGGTCCTCAATTTTGGTAATTTATTTTGATCTATAATATTTTCTGGAGCTAATGGAAAATCTGAATGATAATCATGTAATTTTTTTTGATATTTTAAATCAACTTCTAAAATATATCCAATATCAGAATCATCACACGTATTCAATATTTTTCTATTCCAATCTATATTTTCAATGTTTTCCCATTTAAAACCATGGTATGGTAAATATTTACACATGCTCTATCCATATTCATTATTTGCGTCCAAATAACATATATATTCCGATTCTTTATCTTTGTCATATGATTTCATATATTTATTATAAGCATTTGCATATCTATTACAATATTGTGAAAGTCCTCCTCTAATTCCCCTTTCAACCATTAATAACATATCATAATCTGTTAATAATTCTAGTTTTTGTTTAGTTTTTCTCAACATAACATCCCAAGCATATCCTGGTAAACTAAAATACCAGGCTGGGTCTAACTTATATGTTCTAAAAGAAATATCTCTAAAATTTTCTACAATATCTGCTAATAATAAAACATCTATTTTGTTATATAACTGAGTATATTCTCTTAAATCTTTAATATTAAATCTTTTCCATACATTTTGAGCATGTTTATATTCTTTATCCGAAATATCCTCGTTGTTAAGTTTACTATAAAATTTCTTTTTTGATGGTAATTTTGTTTCATTTAGTTTCTCTTCTGAATCCATATACTCATATGGATAAACACCCTTTTTTATTGCTAAATCAATTAAATCTACAGGTATATATTTTTTAATTTCTTTAAATTGATCTTTAGTTAGATTATTCGCTAATTTTTCTATACTACTTGATAAAAATTTATATGAATCAATAAATCTTAATTCTATGTTTTTCAATATTGGTTCACTCCTTTCATCAGTAATTCCTGTTTCATATTTAACTATTTTTGATAATGAAATGTAATTTTCATCAGTTTTTGGAATTAATTTTATATCTCCACCAAGTTCTTTTACAAATAAATGTAAATCGTAACCAGCTAAATTATGAAAGAAAACTTGAATAAATTTTGGATTTTGATATCTTAGGTTACAATCCGAATGAGCTGCATTACTGAATTTTCCTGTTAAGTGATCATGATCAGCAACTTTTCTTTTATGTAAATCCAAATTATTCAATATTTTTTCTAATTCAGTTTGATATGCTACTGTATCTACTAAAGATAAAGTTAGAAGAAGAAGATAGATATAATAAAGTTATGGAAGGAAAAGGATTTAAAAAAAGAAAAAATAGTTCCATTAGCTAATTTTGATATTATAAAATTTGGTAAAAATATTAAGCATTTTAGAGGATGTTTTATGAAAGATGAGTTACCTAAAAAACCTAATAATAATGAATCCGGGGTACTAAATTTGGAAAATTCTTATCAAAATGGCTCTCATTGGGTTTGTTGGTTTAAAGAGGGAGATTTTAAATTTTATTTTGATTCTTATGGAGATGCTAAGCCACCTAAAGAACTTGTAAAATATTTGGGAAAAGATAATCTTTACTATAATGAAAATAGGATTCAAAATTATAATGACCAACCTGTTTGTGGTCATTTGTGTTTAAAATTTTTAAAAAATATGAATAAACTTGAGAAATCTTCAACTAAATAAAATAATTGAAAAATGAAAAATGAAAAATGTAATTAATTTTTTTCTAAATAAATGGAAAGTGTTTTTGAGAAATATTCAAACTACATTGTAAGATCTGAGTATCATAATTGTTTACCACTTTCCAAGTTAAATCTTAATAATGTTAATAAAAAAACAACTTTCAAAATTGATGAAGCAGATGGATTTTTAAACGTTAGAAACGCTAAGTATGATATTTATGGAAAAAATTTACATGAAAATGGGTCAAATTATGGAGCTAATTCGTTAGAATTAGCTAACCCAAACTAATTGATAATTTTGTGGCTCATTTGTTTACACATATTGAAATTAAAAAGCATAATAAACTTTTGGATGAAATAGAATATCCTGGTCAAGCAAGTACTGTAAAAGGTACTGTTAGTTTTGCTTTTGATAATAACGGACCCACAAATAGTTCAGTATTTCAATCTAGATTCACAGGAGGTGGTTATTTTCAAGCTGTAGAAAATTTATCTAATTTTGGACTGGGATTTTTTAAAGATATTAAAGTTCCAATTTATAAAGGTGGTTTTGAAATTTCTTTTTCAAGAAATAATGATCACGATGCTCTATTCAAGTGGGCAAAGAGAAAAGAAGATGGTACTCAAGATGAATCAACCAGGCCTGGAAATAGCAAAATAGAAATTGAAGATTTTATAATTAGAATTCCAATAATTGAATATGATGATATCAGTAAAGTTCAACTAATTAATGAGCTAAAAACTCTATCTCAACAAAACCAATATAGTTTTATTTTTAAATCTTGGCAATGTATCCAACAAAAAAATATATCAGGCAAAACTTTAAACTTGGATATTACAAATAATTATCGAAATATTAGAAATCCTTTATTCGGAATGGTGGCTTTTCAAACAAATAGATTGGATAATCAAGATAAAGAAACAAGTGTATTTGATCATAGTAATGTTAGAAATGTATGGTTTGAAATTAATGGAAAAAGATACCCAGAAGAATTGGAAAATTTGGATTGGGATAATGAAAAATTTATAGTTGCTTATGATATGTATATGAATTATAAAAGAGTTTTTTACAAAACACATTTGGAGTTATCTTTATTATATTTGAATCCAGAACAGTTTAAAAATGCAAGACCTATTTATGTAATCGATCTATCCAGGCAACCAGAAAATATCTCGGAGTCTAGAAATAATATCATTTTACATGTTGATTTTGATAAAAATATTGACCCACCTAGTGGAAATAATGAAGGTATAATTGCTTATATTTGTATGGTTTCAGTTTCTGATTTTTCATATGATATTATAAACAACACAATAAAAGAAAATTATTAAAAAATCTTATTTGCCCGGACCATTACTGATTTTATTCTTAAATTGCTTTAAACATACAAGTAAATCCATCTATAAAAACTTAATAAAACGTGTCATTTATCGTTCATGTTTCCTGTTGCTCGAGTACAGGATGTTATAATGATAAACAAATGATGACACTACAAACAATTTATCTTACCGATATATTCCAACATTATTTAGATTCAAATACAAGTTTTAAATTTATTTTAATTGGTAATAGATTGGGAGACTACTTTAGAGAAGTATGATTTTGTTCGAGTGACCATAGAACTTAATTGTACCTCTATTGTTGATCCTGATTTTACGACGTCATATTGCCAAAACATTTCGCAGTTTCTGCCTACTTTTCAACACTTGTAACAAGAGCGAATTAATATTACTAGTTATTGAATGGCCAGCATTTATGCGGAAGTCTCAGTAACATATACAGTAATGTGATGCTGGGTTACCAGAAATCTCATCTCTATAAACGAGAACAGCAGATGTTAAATGGTAAACGTTACAAGAAAAGTAGGTGTCGACACGACAACACGGAATGTTTTGTTATTTTTATTATTTAAATCAAAGCTCAAAAAAAGTGTCCTCAAGTAACCCAGGTGATTTTAGTGTTATTTTTATGATTTTTGAGCAATTAAAATTAAATTAAAAATTTTTTATTTATATTTTTAAGCAAATTGTTGAAACATTTCTTAAAATAAATCAGGTGCCGGTCCTGACCGCCACAGCCGAAAACGCGCTTTAGATGAAATTGCGTACTTTTAACCGCCGCTTGCAAAAGATCATCCATATGGGCCGAACGAGCGAGGATAAAATGCCATCTTATTTTGTCGCCAGCCAAAAAAGATGAAACTGTATTGTTATGAGCCTTGCCCTATAGTTAACTTATCTGATTCGAGAAAACAGTTGTTCCCACCAACAAAATTCAATCCGTTATCAGAGAAAATATCACACGTTTTGCCGCGTCGTGAACAAAACCGTTAAGGGCGTTTAAAAACCCATTGGTTACCAAGTCCGGAACTAACTCTATATGGACCGCTCGAGTAGCGTAACATACGAAAATGCAAATATAAGTTTTAACTAGCTTACTTCTAGGCAGCGTACCATCCTTAACATAAATTAGACCTGCATAGCAGACACCACAATTCGAGAAGGGTCTGCTAGGGTTAACGTGAGCTTGGTAATGGCCCCATTAAATTTAACAGGTTTTGAGTTTGCGCGAAAACATACAAAACAAGTTTCTAATCTTCGTTTTACTGTGCTTTTGCCATGAAGAGGTCAGAATTTCAATCGTATTATTGAAAGCAAAGTTTAAGCTCCTGCGTGCAAGTGTTTTAAATGCATATCGAAAATTATTAAATCGGTTAAATGATGTATATAAGGTAAAATAATGGGGGTGTTTTTGATTAAAATTTATGTTCGAATGTGTTAATCGTCCGATTGTTCTGAAAACGTCACTGGAATCTAAAAAAGGGTTTAAATTTAGAATTTTACTTTAGTATTGCTTACGCGTTTGGATTTTTTTGGATCTAGAATTTCTTGCTTATGATTCTTATTGTGCCTGAATTAGAACTAATTCTTCAACTGTTACAACTTTGGATTGAACTGTTAATTTGTAAAGCTACATATACAACCTGTTATTTGCAATAATTTATGCAAAAGAGTGTATTTTTTGAAAAAAATTAATTTCTTTTCGGTTTCTTCTAGATTTTCTGGACCTTCTAATTCTGCGTTGGATTTTTTACAATGTTTAAAGTTATCGTATTAGATATAAAGTTCAGGTATATCAAATTTTAACTCTTCAAAATTGATATAAACTTGAACTTGATTTCTTAAAAAATCGAGGAACCACATGTCGCTTTTGAGTAACTCTCTTGGACTTAACCCTCTGCAGCGTTATCACAACTTTTTACGTGACTCCATTGTTTAACGTTTGATAATTCCATTATTTTACAAATGCGATTAGCTACAAGGTTTTTAGCTGAGATGGCTCAATTTTTAGCCAAACTAAAACTATGGGTGAATCACTAAAATGTGTACAGTTAGAGATCTTTATGTCGAGAATATTTTTAACCTTATGAACGAGTTCTGATAACAAATGTGCAGCCAATAATTCGATTGGTGCTACTTTTGATATAGCGGTTAATAGTCTATATTGATCCTGTAAAATAGTTCGAAACTACATCTAGTTCATAGAACATCAGTCTATTGAATATTTTGGTTATCAAGAAATGTAATACAAATCTGTTGACATAATAATGCAATGATCAGCAGAACACTTGTTTTGGTTATTTCTAACTGGTTATTACAACTAGGTTATTATGATACATTTCGTAGCCTGAATAGATTAATTATTTGCAATACCAAAACATGTGAAATCTTCCCTTTACAATCCCGTGTGGGGTTGCTGGTCCCCCATCGGGCGCCTCCCCAGGTGGCGGATAGAGGAATACCTCCCAGATATGGGTGGTACCCGGGAAATCAAATACTCGGGGCGGACCAAAACCAGCATGCAGCGTCTGATCCAGAATGGGCGGCTGCAAACGGCGTCTGACTCAGAATGAGCGGCCGACACAAAAATTCACCAACACGTCTGGCCAGCGTGGTGTTTCACGGCTAAAAAAACCCTATATGACATGTCGAACTTTCAAAATGTATTTATTATCCGAAGCGAGTAGAGGTAACTCAAAATCTCGCACTGGACTACCAGTCAGCCCTAAGGATTCTGAGGAGGGCAAAAATTCGACACAACTACTGTCCAGCCAAAGAAAACTAAG
>MU191720.1:12129-33781 GCA_016904865.1 Pissodes strobi
GCCATGAAAAGTATCACTTTTCCTCCATATAAAATAATATACTATTTCCAGTCCTAGCGTTGCACGCCTATGCTCCATAACCGGAGTTCCAGTTTTTCTGCTATTCGGATTGACTTCGTATATACTATACGATTATGAGTTTGTTTCAAAGACATATAAAAACAACCAACCCATACGGAAAAAACGGCATGAACATGGCGGCCAGTTTCTTCTAGACGAGTGGCGGCTGTGTTGTCGGCGTGTGCGGCAAGAGGGAGTACCGCTGATTTCGTGACCAATGTGAAGTAGTGACATAGGGCCCAGTTTACATAACGTTTCTAGCGAAAAATAGGGTAATTTTTCAGTTTAATAACAATTGGAATTTTCTAACAAAATTTTCTTCTTTATCTAGACACTTTGAAAAGACGTTTTTGATAATTAGAATGTTGCGCAATTGTTTGGTAACCGCACAAAAATGACCCAATGTTCGACTAATTGTAAAAATCAGGAAATTTTTGGCATCTGACGCACAATGTTGCCAAAGGTTTCACCTTTTCTTACGGGGTAACTCGATTCGGGGGTGTAACCATCAAGAACTAATCCGAGCTAACCCAAATTAATGTAAAAAATAAATGTGTTTCACTTCACGTTTTTTTAAGCGCAACCAAACAAAACTAACCCAAACTCACTCAAGGCATGCCCACTATCAAAAAAAAAGTTGTCAGTCAAGAATGCAAATATTTTTTAGTTTTTTTTCTTGATCTTTGGCATGCCTTGGGTTACTTTGGGTTAGTTTTGTTTGGTTGCGCCCCCGGAACGCGCGAAGGACCATGCGTACAACCATTTTTTTACCATTTCAACTCCTCAAAAGTCGAACTTTGGGGCTTTCTTGTGTGATAACCATACAATTGCGCAACATTTTAATGGTCAAGAACGTCTTTTAAAAGTGTCTAAGTATAGAAGAAAAAACGTTTTTACAAAATTGCAAATGTAGTTACACTGAAAAATTACCAAAAATAGATAAACACTTCGTATTTTTTTGTGTTTTCTATTCGATTCGAGTTTTGTATTATAAATGTTTATATGTTAGTGTTATAATCTGCACGGCATACTTTAAAGCGAAACATGTATATTTTGACATGCTCTATTTTCTAATAAATGTAATTTTTCTGTTACGTTATTAAAAACAAGCTGCCGATTTTCCATGATACAGACATGCTCTTAGGTGTCATCGGCAACAACGCCGCAGGAGCGGTAAGTAATAGTAGGGCTTGCGTACTATTTTATAAGAGGGGAAAGAAGAAGGGGAACAATATTGGCGTGTTCATATTTAGTAAACAAATAGGTCTACATATAAAAGTCTTTGGTTACGGATATATGTTCATATGAACGTTTCTTCATAAAATGACCCGAGGAATCACACTCTGGAATACTAGGACATAATTACGGAATAAAAAAAAATATGCGTCAGTACTTCTGTGAACCGGTGTTAGTAACTGATTCTGGTCAAATTATTTCAATAAATTATTTTTCAATTCTTCTAAATTGATTAAAAAATAACGCCAGTTTGTACTAGTTTGCCAAGAGAGAACATTCAAATAAAATAATAAATTTGTTTTAAAAGTTGAAATTCAAGTTTTAAGAAATGACGTCCGAACCGCGTCTAAAGTTAAACTCTCTTATCTAAGGAAAATTCAGGAAAATGTGCAACAATAGCACCTATCATATGCCTTACTAAAATAATATAACTTAATATTGGAATATAATCCAAATAAATGGCATTGTGTTTGGCTTCACAAGACCGATTTCAAAACCCAAATCGCAGCTGATTTTTATTTTTTTCGACTGCATTATAACGTCTGATTAGATGAACTAACTACAAGGACTATCACCCACTAGTTGCGTGCTTCAAAAACGAGTCTCCCGACACTAAAGAGAAAACTTTGGCCAGGCGACGTTTCTATTAAGATTATCCAGCGAGTTCAAGACCCGAAATTGGAATGTAAAAATCATGTTAGAAAAGGCGGCTGTACTAAAACTGAGGTTGGAATTTACAAAGCATGCTAAAACGCTAACTGCGACATTAAAATTTTCGGCGGCATAGGAATTTTAAGTGTTTTTAGTTAAACATTTTAATAGCTAGGCTGCGTGCCGATTTCAGATATTTCGAGAATAAACACAAAAAGTGAGCCTGGAAAGATGGTATAAAAAGATAAAAAATCTTTGGGAAAGAGTTACTTAGAAATATTCTTCACACACGATAACCCGTTACGCTGCCCAAAAATATGTGAACTCGGAAAAGTTAGTCAGATAAAAATTTTGACGTCAGATAACACGTTACTCTGCCCGACCGGAACCTCGGAAAAGTTAGTCAAGATTTATCTATGCCGAATGTTACGCTGCCCCATGGTCAATTAGTAATTACCAATTACCTGATTCTGGTTTAATTATTTCAACAAATTATTTCCCAATTCTTGTTAATTGATTTAAAAATAGCGCCGGTTTGTACTAGTTTGCCAAGAGAGAACATTCAAATAAAATAATAAATTGGTTTTAAAAATTAAATTAAAATTAAAGTTTCAAGAAATGACGCCCGAACCGATAGTTAAACTATCTTGAATAAGGAAAGTTCAGGACAATGTGCAACTATAGCACCTATCATATGTCTTACTAAAATAATATAACTTACTATCGAAACATAATCCAAATAAATGGCATTGTGTTTAACTTCACAAGAACGAAGTCATAACCCGAATCGCTGCTGTCTTTTATTGCATTATAACGCGTCATTAGATGAACTAACTGCAAGAACTATAACCTACTAGTTGCGGGCTTCAAAAACAGGTCTCCCCATATTAAAAAGAGAACCTTGGCCAGGGAACGTTTCCATTAAGAATATTCAGCGAGTTGAAGACGCGGGATTGGAATGTAAAAGTCATGCTAACTGGAATAACCAATTTTAATTATTCTAATTTGGAAAAGGCGGCGGTACTAAAACTGAGGTTAGAATTTACAATACATGTTAAAACGCTAATTGCAAAATTGAAATTTTCGGCTACTTAGCGTTCTTAGTAAAAACATTTTAATAACTGGGCACGTGCTGATTACAGATTTTACGAGGAAGAGAACAAAACGCAAGTCAGATGATGGTATAAAAAGCTAAAAATCTTTGGGAAATAGTCAGTCGAAAAGGATTATTCACGCGCGATAGCACGTTACGCTGCCCAAAAATATGGAGACTCTGAAAATTAGTCAGATAATATTCTTCAAGCGCAATAACTCGTTATGCTGCCCAAATATAGGGGAACCCTGAAAAGTTAGTCAGATAAAAATCTTCACACTGGGTAACTAGTTACGCTGTCTAAATATTTAATCAGTATTGACCATTTCGCGAAAACTGGCTCTGAGTGCCAGAGGCCTATGGAAAGTAAATAAGTAGTCAAGGAAATGTACTACATGTTGTAAAAGGAAACTGTTCGAAAAATTTCGCCCGGCTTGAAAGAAGGTGTAAATACTCACAGCTATTAAAGCTTAGCTTGCATTAACATTAAGACCTAGAGCGTAAGTTTAGCTATAATACGTAATGATTAAGGTACCTGTATCCTTGATATTTTTATTTACTGTCATTAAAACTCAGCGCTAGTGCCCATCTGTATTTAATTTATTAGGGAATTTAGAATTTATCTTACCATCTTCTTCTTCTTCATGTAGCTTCTCCATTATCGGAGGTTTGCTAACATCATGGCAATCCTGACCTTGGAAACTGCTGCTCTGAATAGATCTGCAGAAGACATGTTGAACCATTCTCGCAGCTTCCGCAGCCAAGATATTCTTCTTCTTCCAATTGACCTTTTGCCCATAATCTTCCCCTGGATTATCAATAAGTGGAGTATCTCATATTTTAAACCCCGCATTATGTGACCCAGACAGGTGATCTTTCTTCTCTTCACTTCCTTCAACACCTATAACTCTTTATTCATTCTGGTAAGCACTTCTGCGTTGGTCGTGTGCTCCACCCACGATATTCTGAGCATTCTTCTGTAGGTCCACATCTCAAATGCTTCTATTTTTCTTTCGTACATTCTGTTAAGGGTCCAAGTTTCTACGCCATAATACAGTACCGGGAACACATAGCACTTCAGCATGCGTATTCTATGCGTATCTTCTTCATTTTGACAAAGGCCGCACGTGCTTTCTCTATACGGATCTTGATTTCGGAGCAATAATCCGCGGTGCAGGTGATGTTTGTACCCAGATAGTTATATCTTGTAACCCTCTCTAATTGTTCTCCGTCTACATAGAGGTGTTCTTGCGGAGCGGTGCTCTTTGTTATAATCATGTATTTGGTCTTTTTTGTGTTAAGTGTCAAGCCAAAATGTCGAATGGCAGTGACGACCCTGTTCAGCAGTTCTTGTAGGTCCCGCATATTTCCAGCAAGAAGGACAGTATCGTCTGCATAGCGCAAGTTATTAATTGTCTTGCCATTTCTTCAAAGTAGATGTTGAATAAAAGTGGCGAGAGTACACATCCCTGTCTTACGCCCCGTTTGATTTATATAGGGTCAGTCGTCTTTTCTTGTACTCGCATTGTTGTCTTTTGGTTAAAGTAAAGGTTGACAATGATCCGGATATCTCGTGAGTCCAGGTTTTTCTGGTTTAGCACTTCTACTAGCTGGTCATGCCTCACTCTATCAAACGCCTTATTGTAATCTATAAAACAGGCGTAAACTTCCTGGTTGACATCGAGACAGCGTTGTGTGAGGACATTGTATGCAAATAATGCGTCCCGAGTACTGTATCCGTTTCTAAACCCGAACTGGGTATCCGAGATATTACTTTCCAGTTTCTGAAATACTCTGCGGTGTATAACTTTCAAGAACACTTTCAATATGTGGCTCATCAAGCTAATTGTACGATATTCATCACATTTCTTCGCATTTTCCTTTTTGGGTATTGTAACAAAGGTCGATTCTAGCCATTCCGCTGGTATGGTTCCCGTTATATATATTCTATTGAATAGGGCTGTTATAGAGTCCAAATGTTGTTCTTCAATCAACTTCAACACTTCCACAGGTATTTCGTCTGGACCCAGAGCTTTTCCGCTTTTTGTTGTTTCTATTGCTCATTTTACCTCTTATTTCAGAATGGTCGGCACCGTTTGTTCTTCAGTACTGGCTTGTATCTCTACTCTCTGATCATCGAACAGATTTTTAATGTAATTTTCCCATTGTAGTATTTGCTTCTCTATTTTTACTATAATGTGTCCGTCATTGTCTATTAGAATGTGCGGGTTTTGTTTTCTGCTCGTGTAAATTCCTTGATCTTTTTATGGAGGTTATGTATATCTTGTCGCTGTTGTAACTCCTCCATTTCCGAGCATTTGCTCATCAGCCATGTTTCTCTGACTTGGTGACATTCATACCTTACTTTGTTTTCAGCTCTCGGTACTTCCTCTGGTCTCTGGAGGTTTTGGCTATTCTCCCCTCTGCCATTAACCAAAGAATCTCCTCCGTCATCCAGTCTTGTCTTTTTTGTCTTTTGCTTGGTCTCAGGTATTCTCTGCATGGCTCTATCATTGCCGACTTGAAGCTTCTCCACATGCCTTCTGGCTCCTTTTCATTATTGTTTGCGCCTTCCTCTTCATTTTGCTTTTGTAGGTTCCTGTTTATATCGCTGGTAACGTCTCTCGTGATGTTGATGTCACTCAGCAGTTGCGTATCAATTCTGGATTTTATTGTTGGTTTCTTTATTTTTTTGAGTTTGACCTTGATCTCCGCTACTACCAATACATCGTCTGAGCCTACATCCGCACCCGGATATGTTTTGGTGTCTCTTACTGCGTTCCTGTATCTATGTTTTATCATAATATAGTAGTCTATTTGATTTCTGACTACATGCTGAGGGTTATCTTGTGGTGATTTTCAGGTATACAGGCGGCGCTTGGGGGTGTTCGAAAAGCGTATTAGCAATAACCATTGAGTTTTCTTGGCAGAACTGATGCAGACGCTCCCCTCTCTCGTTTCATCTTACCAGATTAAATTATAGCTTGGGGGAGAGTCAGATAAAAAGTAAATAACAGCGGGATAAGAGTTAATAACGCTAATTAGTTTAATTCTTATTATGTCACAACTTATTCTCTGGCAAACTCTTAAATAACTGGGTCACAATAGAAATTACCTGAACATATTGGGTTCAACCACTGAATTAATATAAAAATGCCCCCTTAAATTGTATGCTCCCATAAATTCAAGATCTCAATTCCTATTTTGAAGCTGAAAGTGGTTTGACCTACGCTCATTGCCATATAACTAGGGTTACAATTGGGTACAGGACAGGTGGCATGAAGCAACTGACTAGGTGGAGGAAGAGGGTCGTTGCTCATGGCGTCTAGGTAGAATATTTTCGTATCAATAGGGTGTCAACACACTGATACTGTGAACCTAGTTTTAAAAGAAAATGAACAGGATCCAAGAAAGGGCCGCGAATACAGTAGGTAAGCAAAAAGGTGTAATCTGTGTTCATTTCACCATTACAACCTACAGAGTCAGATAATGCAGTAGCAACATCACTAACATCCAGGTTTATTTAGAAAATTGCTGTTTCGAATCGAAATGAAGACAATATATGAGCACACATTTTAAAATATATTTAAAAATATAATAATATTTATTTCTTAAGAAACATCTTATTGGGTAGGACAAATAATATACTAACCCATAAAATCTATTGATTTACAATTATATATACTTATATTTAAACAAATAAATACTTCCAGTTAAGCATTATTTGAGTGGTAAATTCGGACTCTTACCTGGAGAAAGGCCTGTTTCCTTTAGTGGAAGAAGCGGTGATACTGAAGACTTGGAACCATGCGGGTCTTTCTAAACGGAAAAGCTTTAATTATTTTCAAGATTATTAGAATATATAATAATTTTATTCAAGATTTTCATATTTCATATAAAATATTAACATTAAGAGCCAACAGCCAACAATGTTTAACAAATTTATGCTCTTAAGCTTATTTCAGTTGAATATAAATTCCATTAATATCAATAATTTCTAGATACCTATTTTTAATATGAATTAAAATAGCTCGAATATTTTTATTATAAACAGATGATTGCAAGGAAAATAAGCAGATGTTATGTATGCGATTTTCCGAAGCAAAATGATAATTATCGATCTTTTTTTAAACTTTATATTGCATGGGATATAATGGATATTTCGCTTAAAACTCCCAACACCGATGTTTCGAGAAAAGTGAAATTATTTTAAAGGAAAGCTATTCGACACCGACAACTGAATATGTGTCGCGAAACCGAAACACCAACCAATTTGCAGAATTTGAAAATGATAAATTACATGCACTAAATTTGTAACTATACTGGTTACTAAGGTATATCGGACTTTTCGATATATTAATTATAAACTGGTTACTTATGGCATCTTGTATTGACACTCTGATTAGGGAATTAACAATGTCTCCAATTTGGTTTATTTATATAAATTATTTTATTTAAAGAGAATAGTGCTCTTGTAAAACCAAAGCGGAAGAAAAAGAAAACAGCAAATTAAAATCATATATTGTTGTTTCCGGAAGGCTCATCATTCAGAATTCTCAACGAAAATTATTCCTTCTATTCTTACAAGGAAAGTTAATACAAAAATTGGGACCAGGCGATTCTGTAGTTATTTGCAACATTTTCTGATTTATACGCTGAAGACGAAATTATTTGGTCAAAAAAGGAGTGATGAAAGCTACTTTTAAAGTAGCTGTGTAATGAATAGAAACAATTCTGGAAAATAACCCTCGTTGGATCACTTTGGGACACTGTGGTATATTAAATGAATAAGTCAATGGTCCTTATTTTTTTGAAGATATTTTTAATGGAACAATGTTATTTAGACTTTCTTCGGAAAATGGTTCCCGAATTATTAGAAGCAAGAATAAATTATTGGTTTAATCAGGATGGAGCTTCCGCTCATAATACGGGTATTGTTACTAACTACCTTAACAAAGAGTATCACGATCGATGGATTAGTACATCAGATGGTCCAATCAAAGAGACAACGAGATCTTTCGATAACACTCCGTTGGACTATTTTCTTTGGGGTCATTTAAAAGACGTTGTTTATGAGGAACCAATTAAAAATATAGCCGAGGTAAAATTTATTTCATAGGAATTGATAAGTAGGCGTCCTCATAAAAGATTTAAAACAGCGGTCGGATGTGTCAACGACTTTTACCCTTCCTCAATAATTTATTTATAGAATAGAAATTCTAGCCCAGACCACCCTGTAACCGGTGAATGAACAATAGTGACATAAAATGAAAATAAAGGATAAATCCTGAATCAGGGAACTGGGTTATATTTTTTTTGCCTTAATACGTATAATGAGGTATAATATATGAACACATATATTT
The DNA here is from genome assembly GCA_016904865.1 of Pissodes strobi. NCBI lineage: Eukaryota > Metazoa > Arthropoda > Insecta > Coleoptera > Curculionidae > Pissodes > Pissodes strobi. Next base: position 20,533 of record MU191720.1, read on the forward strand.
ATTCATCAAAATAATGCTTGCATCAACAGTTTAAAATAAAATTATTACATATAAATAGACCAATAGCAGATTATAATAATACTAATAGTGAAAACTAGATAGAATCATCATCAGACAAATTTGAGGAGACGTCATGTTCTAATGACCCGATAAGGTCGTCAAGGTCCCACATTTTTTTCTGCCCTGCTATACGTGTTTTATGGCATTTTGCCAGTTTTCTGCAGTTGTATTTGCCAATAATTTCAATAAGAGCTATCGTATTTCTTGGATATTAAAAGCTTTGTGGTTCCTAGCAACCTAACTTTCTACTTGTGCCCATATAAGTCCTATTGTGTTCAGCTCACAATGATAGAGGGGTAAGCGATGTACAATAATACCATTAATTACACATTTGTTAAAGTTCTTTTTTCATCGTATTACCATCATAATTCAACTTCTTCCGCTGTAATCATTCGATGATTTCCGCTTTTGTCCATAAGTTTTGGAAAGCTTCTATACTAACCTAGAATGATAGCTGGCGATATCTTCTGAATCACCGGGAATATATTCGATCATTTGCTTAAAATATTCTTCAAAAACATCAGCAGTCATATATCCGTGGTAATCTTTAGTTGAATACTATTGAAATTCTAAAAAGTACTAATCCAAAAATCCATTTGCACCATCTATATTAGTTATAATAAGCCTGCGCCCCTTTCCAGACGGCGGTCTTATTTCCATTGCCCAGCCCTCTCTAACAGCTTGTCGAGAATTCAGGTTATTTCTCTCTTGCTAAACTTTCGATAAGGTATGCCCTTCGTTCAACCAAGTTTTATCCAAATAAAAAATATTTTTGCATTAGCTGCTATATCTTTGGATTGACCTCAAGCATTCTCGTTTCCACCAAATAAGGCCTGATCTATCAATAAAAAAAATATTTTCGATTCTGCTTTTCCTACCGAAAGTTCATGTGGAACTCTGCAGAATTTCCCATAGTCTACCTCTTGATAGTTGGAGCAGGTTTTCGCTATTCTTAGTGGCTTGCAAAATGTTGTCAAGCGTTTGTATTTCCTTCGCGAAGTAGAAACATTCCCTTTCTTTAATATCATCGTCAACTTCTAATGATTTTTCTCTGGGTTCACTGAGGTCCGTACCAAGTAATCACTTCTTCGGACTTTGTTAAACCAATCACAGAATTGGCCCAGAAAGATAAGTTCCCCATTATCTCAGATGGCTTACAGGCAAGTACACAGCAAAACTCTGTCACTACCCAGATGGTGTACAACCAATCGCAGAATCAATCCATGAGAATTATTTTGATAAATTCTCCAGTGTATCAGATAATTGACAAGCAACTACGAGTATCCAGAAAATCATCTGCATCACACAACGAGTCATGGAACTAACGTTACTTCACCAATATGTTCTAGCTTTATTAGAAACAAAAATAAAATCAAGCACTTTTTTAATGACAGTAGTACAGACACTAAAGGGAGATCCTATGGCACTCGACGAGCGGTGTGTGCGCAAAGATGTTGATTGACACGGTTCTTGAATAGCCGTAGGTTAGTTTGGGTTAGTGTGCTCTTGCCGTCTGTCGCGACTGCCTGACAGGCGTTGCTGGGGACAGGATGATGCGGGCCAAATCCTGGGAACATCTGCCGTGCAAATATCTCTAAAACAAGGATATCTCGGCCACATGTCTGCGGTGTTCCAGACTATCCGGATCCCGGGTCAACTCAAGGTCGCCGACGAGACGCACAACTCTCTTCTGAATGGAATCCAGCAGCTTTAAGGTGTGCTTAGGTGCTGCACGGTAGATGTATGAGCAATATTCTAGGCACGGCCTTATTTGCACTTTGTAGAGGAAAAGCAGCTGCTGCGGTGTATACAGTTTTTTTTGCGACATAGCATAACAAGCTTCTGCGAGGCAAATTTTGCGATGTTAGCAACGTGGTCATGCCACTACATATTGCTCCGATTGACAAGGATGAAGGAATTTGTCGATCCTGCCCTAATGATATTAGGGCCCGCCGTATTGGCTTTCTTGGTGGCTGCTTGGGTTTTTCCTGCATTGGACTGGACCAAATTCCTGGCGCCCCTGGTTTGAACTTTCTTCGGACTTGATTAATTGTTGTAATCTGCTCCTCTCTACGGTGATAAGTCTCAGTCGCTGGTAAAGGTTTTTCTGATCTAAATTAGGAGACAAGGGTACTGTCATCTGCAAAGCTGTAAACAGGATTATTGGTTACGATTAACAGCTCATTAATATAGATGAGGAATAAAGTTGGTGAAAGTATAGGACCCTGAGACACTCCCGCATTAATGATGAATGTGTCTGAGATGTGTCCATCAACTGCAACGTGCAGATATCGGTTCTTAAGGAAACTGGCGAGCCAGCTGCAGAGAGACAGTGGGAGTCCGAAAAACGGCAGTTTGTTGAGCATTTCGTCATGCCAAACTCTGTTAAATGCCTTCGAAATATCCAATAAAATCTCTCGAGATTCGCCATAGTTCTCAATTGCCCTACTCCATATATGAGTGACATAGGCCAATTTATCTCCTGTCGATCTCTGTTTGCGGAAGCCGTATTGGTTATCGCTAATAATTCTGTTAGTCTCGAGGTACTTGGGTAGTTGCTGATTGACTACACACGTTCCATGACTTTTAAGTTTATTGGAAGCAAGGCAATTGGGCAATAGTTTGAGGGCGTATTTTTTTTGCCTTTTTTGGAACAGGTTGTACTCGAGCAACTTTCCAAGAAGATGAGTAATCCCCTTTTCGGTAAGACAGAGAAAAGAGTCTGGAAAAAAATGGGTGTTAGTTAGTTCGATGGCGTAGTTCTTTAACACGATGGCAGGGATTCCATCCGGCCTTGATGCCATTTTCGTATCTATAGCTCTTTGAGGATTATGGTGGGAAAAGCCTTGCTATGGGGGACGTTTAAAGTAGAAAGCGATGAGAACATTTCGGCGAGCATGTTTTCCTTTTCCTTAGCTGTAGTTGCCGTGACGCCGCGTTCGTCTGTCAAAGATGGAAGAGACGTTTTAGTAAAGTTGTTACTTACTGCCATTGCTACCGACCAGAAATTCCTGGAGCCACTGGGGCATTGCAAAAGCTTATTCCTGGTTCTTTGATTGTTTATCCTTAGTTTCGTCAATCACACGTTCGCATTCGTTTCACGCTTTGGTAAAATAACTGCGACTTCCAGCGGCCTGATTTTGCTTATAGTACTTGTAGGCTTGTTGTTTCCTACCTACGGATCTTTCGCATCTTCTGTCAAACCAGGGCTTTCCTTTTGACGATAACTTGATGGAATTTGGGAAATGTGCTTCAATTCCTGAGACGATTACTTGCGTAATCTCATCAGAACAGACTGACGGGTCGTCAGTGCCAAAGCAGGCGTCGTCGTCGGGCCAAGGAAAATCCAGGTAGAACTCTCTTAGATCCTCCCAATTTGCATAATTGTAATGCCAGATTTAACGTGTCAATGGTGAGTCCCTCTGTGGGATTGGCAGTTCACAAACCGTTGTAATAAGTTTGTGGTCGGAAGTAATGTAATTGACCAACTGTAATTGTGTATTGGTCAGGATTTGTGCTTAGAAAAAGATCTGGAGGGCGGCAAATTCACCCCCTCTCTAAAATCCGAGTTAATTCGTCTACAAGTTGAGTAAGCTCGCAGCTGATGGCAAATTCTTCAGCTTCTCTACCTTCGTTGTTGGTCTTGTTGTGATGTTTGAGCCAGTTGGTGTTATGGGCATAACCCAGAACGATTATTTCTGAACTAGGGTGGTCGACCTGTATTGAATCAAAAGTGGTAGCTTGTGTTGTAAAGAAGCTTTGGTAGGCTCTATCGCTCAGAAGGCGATAGAGACAGCATATGAACTTGGTTAATCCCTTGGCAGTGAGCTTGAGTCACATAACGTCATGGTTGTTCGGTTCGAGTGTTTCCTCGCGGTGACATAAAAGGTCTCTTCGGATAAAAGGCATATTCCGAACTTATGTCTAAATCGGGAGTGTAAGTCGTAACCAGGGTAGAGGTAATTTACTGTTGTTGTAGAACATGCTTGCGTTTCTGTAAGGGCTAACATGTGTGATCTATTTGTTTGTAGATGTTGGTGTATCAAAGTAATGTCTGTATTTAGGCCTCTTATGTTGCAGAAATCTATTATAAATTGGTTCGGTATCCTTGCTGCTTGTGAAACGTTGCAGGAAGGGCTGCCAGGGCCATCCGGCGCGGCGCCCGGAGATCTAAATTACCGGGGAGTTTGCCTCCGGAATGTTTTGATCCTGGGAACGGCATCATATCCATATGTTCCTACTTTGAAACCCGGAACTACCAGCGCGGAACGTGATTTGGAAAAATCACTTAGCGCCTCCCAGTTCTGGTGGGGTGGTCCTTCACCGGATGATGCGAGTAGGCTTATGCATCTATCACGTAGGGCCGCTTCCACTGGAAGCATCGGCCTCAAACTTATTTCTTTGATGGTCCCTACGGATGAGAATGGGGCTTGTTGGATACACTCCCCAGTGATCAGCTCCAGACTTTTTACTTTGATGTTCTCCAGCCTGGAGGAGGACGATGGGATTTGATGGGTGACATTACGTGGCAACTCGGAATGGCGGGGACGTCCCTATAATCGAACTGATCTCACCAGTTTGGTTTTCTGCCTGCTAATACAATGCAGCACCGCTTGTCACATACTGTCATTGATCAGCTCCACCCTTTGTACTGCTGATATCCAGCCTGGGGAGGATGATGGGATTTGATTGGCCACATCCCGTGGCAACTCAGAATGGCGGGGGCGTCGCTCCCCGTAATTAAACTGCTCTCACCAGTTTGACGTTCCTACCTGTTAATACAATGCAGCACCTCTTGTCACATACTGTCATTAATCAGCTCCATACTTTGTACTCTGGTGTTCTCCAGCCTGGAGGCGAACGATGGGATTTGATGGGCCACATCCCGTGGCCAAATTTATTTGTTGCTTGTATAGACTACCTAGCGAACACCAATATATCGTATCTCAAACATGGTTTGCGAAAAACTGCTCGATGCTGTTTAACGTGGGAAAGTCTCAAGCAGCTGCCTTCCCAAAAAAAGCAAACACCGCAGTCAATGACAGGACAAATACTGACTATAGCCTCATCCATAAGCTTGCTGGGCATCAACGTGGAAAACAACATGTATTGGCGTAATCACGTTACCAAAATTGCCAAGGCAGCAGCACAAAAGCTAGAAGCACTTTATAGAGCAAAAAAGTTCTGTACACCTCATCAGCTCTTACTGCCCTATAAGGTCCAGATAAAACCATCTCTGGAATACTGTTCCCATGTGCATGTGAAAGTCGGCATCCAAACACTTGCTCAAGATATTGTACTCCATACAGAGGAGATTAGTCCGTCTTGTGCTTGTGGATGACACAGAATTGACTAAAGAACTTGATAGCCTTGAACGTCGAAGAAAAGTGGCGAACCTATCTCTTTACTATCGCTCAGGTGCACCAATCCCGAAGAAAAGTAAAAAAACGATTCCACGTTACTACCGTCCAATTGCCTTAGTTCCCACCATGTCCAGAATCATGGAGAAACTGATTAACGAACAGCTTTTAAAATATCTCGAATCTACGCATCATAAGCAATCGCCAATATGGTTTCCGCAAGCACAGATCTACGGGAGATCTCCTGACTTACGTGACCTACCTGTGGATCAAAGCCATCAAGATCTACGGCGAATCTTGTGCAGTGGCTCTCGACATATCCAAAGCATTCGATGGGGTGTGGCATCACGACTTGTTAAGCAAATCTGAGAACCACCAGCACTGCTTCTATGGGCTTCCAGTTTCTTAAAGGATCAAAGCCTCCGAGCTGGTATTGATGGACATCTTTCGGAGGAATTTAAAATCAATGCAGGAGTTCCTCAAGGATGGCTCAATAGCGGTAACGGCCAAGGAAAAAGCGAACATTCTTGCCGAAATATTTGCATCAAATTTTACCTTAGATCCTCAAGGAAAGACTCCCCCAACTATCCCGAGAGTAAGTTCCTCAATCTCACACACTGTTCCTGCTCTTTAAACATGACAAACAATAATTCTATTCGCAGCTTTGCAGACGACAGCACTCTTATATTCTCAATCATGTCGCAGACTCCAATGACCGCTGCTCGTTTCCAACGCGAGCGAGAAAATCAGTATTCTGCCATCAATGAGAATATGAACATCATCGTGGAATGGGGTGAGGAAAATATTGTCCAGTTTAATGCAGGAAAGACTCAAGCAGCTGTCTTCCCAAAAAAAAGCAAACACTGCAGGACCTGACTTGTCAATGACAGGACATATACTAGCTGTAGCCTCATCCATAAGCTTGTTGGGCATCAACGTAGAAAACAACATGTATTGGCGTAATCACGTTACCAAAATGGCCAAGGCAGCAGCACAAAAGCTAGAACCACTTTATAGAGCAAAAAAGTTGTATACACCTCATCAGCTCTTACTGCTCTATAAGGTCCAGATAAGACCAACTCTGGAATACTATTCCCATGTGCATGTGAAACTCGGCACCCAAACACTTGCTCAAGATTTTGTACTTCATATAGAGGAGAGTAGTCCGTCTTGTGGATGACCCAGAATTGACTAAAGAACTTGATAGCCTTGAACATCGAAGAAAAGTGGCGAACCTATCTCTTTACTATCGATACTACTACGGAAGGTGTTCGAACATGCTGGCACTTATGCCCAGTGTTGTGCCAAACAGAAATACTCGTCAGACATACGATTCAGTTGCCACCTAGGACGTCGCTCTTACGGAACTCCTTTATCTGGAGGACTGCCTCACTCTGAAATGGTCTTCCGAGTAACGTCTTTCCCGAAAACTATAACCTACAGCGCTTCAAGTCCAACGTCCACCATTTTCTCTGCACGCACACGGCTCGTTGAGTGGTATAGGATTTTCCTTTTGTGTGTATGCCGAACATAAAAAAAAATCGGAACAAGTGGGTCTTCTGAAGCAAAGAATATAAGTAATATCCTTAAAAGCTGCTTATTCAAATTGCTGACAATAAAAGAATAGGTCTATAAAATCTCTTGACAGCTAATCTGTTTCCAAATTATTGTAAATCGTTTTTCAATAGCTTATTTTAGGTACTTTTGTTTCAATATCATAGATATAGAACATACCGCTAATTTCCTAGTAGAAGTATACGGCGTTATTCTAAAAATTGGATTTTTTAAATGTATTTTAATACAAAAAATACGATAAGATTTTTTTTATTACGCATGCATCATAATCAACGATTATAGCACGCTGCAGCGTGCATAAAATGATATTTAAGATGCGCCTACTTTTTTAAAGGTTGCTATAGAAACATTTGATCATGTCAAATGTGACAGATTAATATATTCGTCAATATATCCCTTAAGTTTAATATTTAAAACATTTTTGAGATTATGATGCATTCGTAATAAAAAATAGCGTATGATATACGTGTAAAAGATGCCTTTAAAGCCCTTGCGACTTACAAAACACTCCGCTGCGCGTCGTGTTTTGAAATATGTCGCGCATGCTTTAAAGGCCCTCTTATACACTTATATCATAATATACTATTATTTGTTCGTTCATAGAATATTAAAGTTTTTTTGGTTGATTTTTACTAACGAAACGATTTCAGATTTCATTCATAAACTACATCGTTTAATCTAAACTACTATAACAAGATTACTTTAACTCAAAATTGGGGTTTTATGTCACAAGTATTACTTATAGAGTGATTTTAGAGGAATAACGAAGTAATTGGAAGAGGGCTGCAAAAAAGGGGTGTAACCTCCAGATTTTCCAAAATATGGCATATTCGGCTTAACAGTATTATTTTCAATTTTGAGAAAAAATGTGGTATTTTCTAATGTTTTAATTAACATCGTTGCATAAAAAAATATTAAAACATCATTTCCACCAAACTTAATAATTTGCACTTAGGTCGATGTTTCTCCGGGGAAGCGATATATAGTTGCAATTTCTGTCACTGTAAAGTTAAGATTGAATAAATAATTTTCGAAAGATCGTTTTGAATATGAATATTCAAACTAACATAAACATCATACCATGTATTTGTAATTTTTATAATTTACATAACGTAAAAAAATAAACAATTTATTAATCAAATGAATTTCTATTCCTGGAGCCGTGTAGTTTTAAGTACATAAGCAAATGTACTTACTGCGGCTATAAAGTTTTCATCTTTTGGAATTTCGGATAAATTATTCGTCGTTGGCACGTCGGGAGTAGAGCCTGCGGAATAATAAAAATATCAATTATCTAAACAGAAAATCAAAATTATTCCACTAAAAATAACACCGCCGCGTTCGGACTAATATATACATATCTACACTATTATTAAAACTTTAGCTTAGTGTACTAAAAGTGTTGCAGTGAACTCGTAAGTTCGTGAATATCGATTTCGGTTAATTCCTTAAAAAAATTCGGTTTTTAAATTCTTGGAAAGCATAATATGAGCAGTTTCTAGTGGACTTTTTCTACTTTGTAGGTGTGTGATTGTACAAATATAATAACGGCAAATATATGTATGTGCTATTGTGCAGGTACTGGGTAGATTGCCGCTGTTAACGAAAATATCTTTTAAAAGTAAAACATTTTTTTAAGTTTACGCAAACAACCCACCAAAAAAATATAACTGCAATCATCTCTCCCCATGCCCGAGGTGAAATGATCAATGTAATACCCCCATAAATATGTAGACAAATATTATTCATAATTAATAAACTCTTTGAGCCACCACCACACAGGGTGTCCGGTAAGTACCTCCCAATTTCTAGGGAGCATAGAGAGGAGGTCAAAATAACCCTAATTTGTCATAGAAAAAAGTCTTAAAGTGCCCCTTAACGGAGATTCAGGGCCGTTAAGTGGTGCCCAGTGAATTACCTATTCGGCTCTAACTTTTGAACTTATTAATGAAATTTTAATATGTTATATGTACCATAAGGACTCGTAAAACCATATTACAGTAGATTTTTTACAGGTCAGATACAATCGTTGGGCCAATATTTTGAGAGGTGTCATTTTTACATAGCTAAAAACTGTTTTTTTAAATATTTGGATCATTCCTCTTCAAAAAAGGTCCTCTTAATTTATTTCCATAAAACTGTCGGTTTTCGAGATAAATCGATTTTTATGCGAAGCACTCAAAAGTAACTACCTAATGTTAAACACAAAGAGGTTTCGGAACCCTAAATATAAAATACGCAGGTTATGCTGATGCGCATTTACTTTATTGGGAAGAAAGTACAGAAAATTGTAAAAACACAATACAAATAACAATAAAACATCAAAAGGAAATTTAAAAATCCCTCTTCTTTATTTCTGTGTCATAGGTAAACGGTACTTCACTTCGAAAGGGTAAACAAAACTTGTATCCTTAACATCAGGCCACGTAAATGTATCTTTTGAAACTTTGTAAGGTTTCAAAAACGATACTTCGACCACCTTGTTAGCATCATTGGATGAACCTGACACACTAAAGGCCAGAGCAACACTCCGTATTACGTGCCTTTTCAAAGAAATAACTTGCATTTCAATAAGCAAAAAATCTTCTTCCTCAATGTCATATAATCAATTTCGAATTTACTCCAATCGATCTGGGAGTTTTCAAATTCTGAAAATATAAAGTTCGTCTGACCCATCTTCCAATAAATTACTCTAATTGCCATTTTCAATTGAATCGTCGTTTTCATTGAGGTCGAAATCGTTGGTTACAGGAGTGGAATCGGAATCTATATTGGTAACTTTTTTTCCTGCGTGCACTCTCAATTTTTTCTTTTCCTGTAAATTTTTTTAGGTTCGTCATTGCTATATCTTAACTGTTTTAAAATATCAATAAAAGAGTTTTCCATATTGTGTTGATTAGTCTCAGTCTCTTCTGTTGTAATGTCTTTCAAAATTTGATCCAAAATTCCTGTCAATAGGAATTATTCTACACTTTTTAAATCCAGCTTTAATTATATCGGTCGTGTTTATTTCCATTTTGCTTAACAGTTTTTTAAGCATAGGTGGAAATCTGTCTTTTGGCACTGTTTCTCTATTGCCTTTCAGTGTCCACTCCAAGAATATATCGCGCCATTATTTTATGAGTGGCCTAAAATAGGGAAAATCTAGGAGCTGTATCTATATATTCAGCGATGGCATGAGCAGAAAGGTGCGACGATAAATTGTCGTCAATTAAGGCTCGTGGTGGGCCTTGTATCTTCAGATAGGGCAAAGCTATCGTAGAAAATCATTCATCAAAAATTTTTTGATCTATCCAACCCGATTTGGTATTGCTATATCGCCATTCTTTTGGCCATCCAGTGGTCCATGTGTCTCATAAATGAGTAGAACGATATATCACGAATGATGATAAAAGAGTACCATTTCCAGCATTTGCCATCATTATTGATGTAGAAGAATTTAAAACAAATTCTGGATACTTGCATCTCCTTTTAATGATAACGCGCTTTATCCCAGGTTCATTAGCCAAATTGGTCTCATCGTTGTTAATTATTGACCCTGGTTTTATATTTAACAATGAACTCTCCAAATTAGCGAAATATTAATTGACAATTTGTGGCGAAACTGGTGCGCGACAGCGTTTGATGTTTTCGGCCATTCTGACTGCTAATCTCTGGCCATTTCGGCTTAAGTAGCCGTGCATTAAGTCCTCTCCTGGAATTTTTTTGTGTAGACTTCTACTTTTTGTCAAGTCCAAAAACCTCTCAAAGAGTTAATCGGAACTTAATTAATTACAATGTCACTAAAATGCAAAAATAATTAAACCGTTTAAATGTTATTTTGGCGTTTGTTCAATATTGCCTCCACGTACTTCAATACATTTTCTTGGTCGTCGAATATTTTCCCGCTGCATTGCAAATAATATTCCGGCATTATTACGGATTTCGTAAAAATGCTGTGGTATTCTCGCTAGTAGTTCATCTTTAGTATTTACTGGTGTTGAATGAACTAGTTCGCTTAGATGGCTTCAGAAAAAAAAGTCTAAGGGATTTAGGTCTGAAGATCTTGGCGGCCATAAAAGTTGCCCACCTCGAGCTTTCCATTGAAGGCCAAAATGGTTTATTAAGTGCTGACGTATACGGTTAAAATCAGGTAGCATACCATTGCATTCTTCTATCAAAAGGTACGTCTACTTTTGCTGCAAAAATTGTAATAAATCTCACCATTGGTGCTTCCTTTCAAAGGAAATCTACCTATGAGGTTATTTCCAATAATGCCAGCCCACACATTTACCACAAACCTTTATTGGTGTTTGTTTTAAAATATGGGGTGCGGGTCTTCATCAGGCCAAAAATATAAATTGTGTGTTTTTATTATGCCATTTCTTGTAAAACCGACTTCATGGGTAAACAACGCAAGATCACAAAAGGTGTGCTTCGGTTATGTTGCTGTTTAAACAAATTGGAGTAGAAAAGTCTTGTTGGATAATCATCCGGAGACATAATATGTACCTTCAATTGGGGTGACTTGATACAATTTTGAAATTCAATTCTCTTTATTTTTGGAATGGATAGATCTAGGAAGTTCATATACGCCTCAAAAGTTTAGTCTCGAGTTCTAGTTTATACAGTCAATATGCCATAACGTTATCCGTTTCTGTGAAGGAAAAAAAAGTTGGAATATCAAGTCGCTACGTGGGTCAGGGTGACTTGATACACGTGTTTATTTCTCTATAAATATCATTTTACAAGCTTTATTTTTTTTAAACGAGTTTAATTAAAAAAAAATACTTTAAAAGGCTTATTTATTCAAAACTTATGAAAAATTGATGATTATTTGAAATAAAACTGGGATGATCCCTTCATACAATAAAGAAAAATACAGAACAGTGTAAAAACACAATACAAATAATAATAGATCAAAAGGAAATTTGAAAAGCCCTCTTCTGTTGTTGTGGCATAGGTAAACGGAACTTCACTTCGAAAGAGTAAACAAAACTTGTGTCTTTAAAATCAGGCGACGTAAATGTATCTTTCGAAACTTTGTAAGGTTTCAAAAATGATACTTTGACCGCCTTGTTGGCATCATTGGATGAACCTGGCACACCAAAGGCTTGAGCAACAAACTGTTTTGCTTGTCTTTTTAAAGAACTAACTTGCAGTTCAATAAGCAAGACATCTTCTTCCTCAGTGACATATAATCAACTTCGAATTTACTCCAATCGATCTGGTAGTTTTCAAATTCTGAAAATATAGATAGTTCGTCTGACTCATCTTTCAATAAATTACTCTTATTGGCATCTTCAATTGAATCGTCGTTTTCATTAAGGTCGAAATTGTTGGTTTCAGGAGTGAAATCGAAATCTATATTGACAACTTTTTTTCCTGCGTGCATTCTTAAATTTTTCTTTTTCTGTGGATTATTCTACGGTTCGTCGTTGCTATATCTTAACTATTTCAAAATATAAATCAAAGAGTTTTCCATATTGTGTTGATTAGTTTTAGCCTCTTCTGTTGTACTGTCTTTCAAAATTTGATCCAAAACATTCATCTTGTCAATAGGAATTATTATTCTACACTTTTCAAATCCTGCTTTAATTATTTCGGCAGTGTTTGTTTTTTTACATTTTGCTTAAGAGTTTTTAAGCATAGATGGAAATCTGTCTGTTGGCATTATTTCTCTATTGCCCTTCAGTTTCCCCATCCATCAATATATCGCGCCATTGTCTTTTGAATGGCATAAAATAGGCAAAATCTAGGGGCTGGGTTATGTGAGTTGAATTTTTGGGTAAAAAATAAACCTAACAGCATTATCTTTACATTGTCGTCAATTAAGGCTCGTGGTGGGTCTTGTCGCTTCAGATAGGGCAAAGCTATCATAGAAAACTATTCACCAACATTTTTTTGATCTATACAACCAGATCTAATATTGCCGTTTCGCGTTCCTTTTGGACCTCCAGTCGTCCATGTGTCCCATAAATGAGTAGAACGATATATCACGAAGGGTGGTAAAAGAGTACCATTTCCAGCACTTGCCATCATTATTGATGTAGCTTTAGAAGAATTTAAAGCAACGCGCTTTCTCCCAGGGTCCTCAGCCAAATTGGTCTCATCGTAGTTAATGATTGACCCTGGTCTTATATATCAATGAAATTTCTAAATTATTTAAATATTCATTGACAATTTGTGGGGAAACTGCTGCGCGTATTCGGCCGTTCTGACTGCTAATCTTTGGCCATTTCAGCTTCAGTAACCGTGCGTCCAGTCTTCTCCTG